>JABFPI010000084.1:0-14088 GCA_022817465.1 Embidobia sp. ZL-2020 | reverse complement strand
TCAGCGCTCTTTCTCCACGCGGTATTAATTAAATCCGAAGTGCGAATATCCGTAGCGATGCTGCAAAACTGGAGGCTTTTATCCGATAAAAGCAATTCGTACGAGCGCATTCCACGAATCGTTTCGATTCGACTTCCAAGGAGGGATAATAAAAATTAGACTAGATATACAAATGTATATTTACACCAAAAAATATTCATTTATTGATATTAAATAAAATCAGACATAAGTAATAAAGTGTATATAATTTGAAAGTGTTTTAGATTGGATTTCAAATGAGACCATAAAATGTATTGAATGGAGTTGGAAAAAACTCTTTTTTGAAATTGTTACTGAAAATTTTTAGATTACAGAATAGAAGGCCACTGAATAAACAAATTTAAATAGCTTTGTAAATTATTATTATATTCAATTTCAAGATGACCAAACTTTCTCGTATGTAAGTTCCAATTTAAATCTTCTTCGCGTTATTATTATGATGACAATCTTGTAATAAAAATCGTACATCAAATTTTCATGAACATATTTTACAGTCATTACGATACGTGATTAACTTTCTTTGCCGCGCTATTTGTCTCAAATTTATGGCCTTAAATTATTTTGGCTTATATATGGATCGATGTAAATCAATTTTCAAGTTTATCGTAATACGTTACGTGACGCAAATATGACGATGCTTGATGGCGTTCGTGACACCGGTCCGCAAAGAAGTATAGATTATTTACCGGAACTTAGAAGAAAATTCACGTGTGAGGAAAAAATATTTTTAATAAAACATAGTGCCCGATAATATACATATTTTACGAATAAATTTAAACTAGTTCGCAATTTGAAAAAAATATGGTCTTGTGTTACTTACACAGCAGATAGAAGATATTACGTAATCAATTTTCACCTACCTAAAACAAACAAATTTATTTTTTAATACTAAAAATAGTTTCAATAAAATTGTACTATTTAAATTATAATTGATAAATTTGTTTTCTTAGAAATAGATAAAATTTCGAAAAATACCTTAATAACTACGTTAATGTAATTATTCAGAAAGTTACACGTATTATATGAAAAAATTCGATAGGTTTTATATTTACTTTATTAACCCTTTCATTCAACGTCTACATTATAATGTACATAATTTGAAATTTGAAATTTTATTTTTCTAACAGATTTTAACAATTTATTTATTATATGAACAGTATGTTTTCTTACCATTTATATATTATAAAATTAAACAAGTAAATTCATTTTAACTAATTTTATTGCAATAATATGAAGAAACAATTTTTTTTATCAAAAAACCCTTAATTTGACTATTGTAATAATATCGCGCGTAAAAACAATCAATTCTGAACCTTAGAAAGAAGAGTGACTGAAAGGATTAAAAACTTTCTTTATAATCTAACATCTAAATATTATATTCAATTATGATAAAATGAATTTTTATCACCAAATAACAATAACCCCACCAAAACGTTGAATTTCATTACAATTTGTATTTTGTAATTATTTGTTCATATGTGACAATTAAAATGTCTCACTCGAACACTTAAATTATTTTAATTATAGCAATCATAGTTCTCAGTCTTTAATTAATTTTTTTTTATTTAGCGTCTTACAGAACAGCCGCCTTTCGTAAACACTGACTCTAATGCGAGAGAAAACCTCAAACAAAATATTTTAGGTTATGTTTGATTAAACATTCAAATAATGACCATAGAATCATGTTTGATTACAAATCGACCGTTCACTCGTAAACTTGCACGTTTCTATTTTTTATGAATAAAAACGTGCTAGTTAACAAGTGCGAACGACAATTTTCACTCATGACTGAAAAAGCTTTCAGCTGCGACACGTAAGTTGCACTTGAACTGAAAATTGTCGTTTGCAACTCAGGAGCGATTCGCCCTTGTTACAAAATATACTATTTATAAAGAGTACACTGAAAATGTGTGTCGTTTGTATGAGTTCGACAAAATAATTGTCTGTGTGAACGTGTTTGCTTAATAACTAAAAATTGACACTTCGCTCTATCTTTCCCAACAGAGAAACAACGACAGCCTTTTTCATTCACGGTCCTTTAGGCACCGATTTTATTGCATCTCGTATTCGAGCGCTCTCAGATTTCAAGTGGTTTCGCGGCAACTGCTATTTCTCGAGATTTTCAGAAGTACAAATAATGAAAACATTAAAATTAATCCATCGCCACATAACTTTCAATATTCTATAAAGGTGGCACTCGTGCCGAAAACTATTGTTTGTAACACAGACACGTAACGCTGTTATACTAATTCAGCACTATGCAAAATAAATAAACAGTTATTTCATTCAATAGTAACGTATTAATGATTAGTGAATTTCCTGATATTGAGAAGTATTTGCGAACCATTTTCTTAATGTTTACGTTCAGTTTACACTGACTCTGCACAAGATTTTAATGGTAAATTTATGAGTAAGCACAATTGCGAAATTTATCCAGCTAACGTAAACCATTTTTTGACTATCAATTTTGAGCGGAGCTTTGTTTGTTTGTATTGTTAATGATGTTATACATCACTAATAATTTTCTATACAGATTTTTCTCCATGCAGATTATCAAAAATTGATTGAATTGATGAAATTATTGATCTAGATATAATAATTCATCAAAATTAATATACTTTATTCTAAAAAATTCCAGCTATTTGAAACTCAGCATTTGAAGTCAGATTAAAATATATTAAACATAATCGACTTAAATCTACGAAACTCGACAATAGAAACAAGTTTGTCTGTTTTTTTTAATACGTATTTTAATACAATTATGATATATACTACAAACCAGAAATCATTTCACTTGAAGCCTATTTACAAAAAAAGTCAATTTTGTTTGATTACTTACTTTTCTAATTATTGTATTAATCTTTAATATATCTTTAATCTTCATTGTTGCTTCGACAAGAGTTTCACCATCATAGAAGACAATTATATACCGAAAATTTGCATATACTGTAATCTGTGCAAAATATATTACATTTTCAAACAACGATTTTTAATAACGATTCAAGCCTTCTTTATTTCTATCTGTACAATTATTGTTTATCTTACTCACCTTCTCATACTAAATGATACAATTTACATACTTTAACTTGCCAAAAACCTAAGTACTTAAATTGGTGAATATCAATCAGTATTTTTTTACAGTTGATTATATGATTGTTTACTATGTTATGTTATTATTGCCTTTGGTTTTAAAATTTCCCCCCGAAGGGCTTATAACTGCTTGCAGTTATAACGTGTAACTTTTTTTTTAAGTAATTTTATAAATAATTAAATTATTTTTTATTTGAAAAAAAAAGATATTAAATATTTGTTTTAAATGACCCCAGGCAGAAAATGTTGTGGTTACCCAATGGTGACGATTAATAAAGTATTGGCCCGATGGTATATTCAATGTTGGCCCAATATTGGGATGTAACAATGGGCAATGATCGGCCGATCGTATTACCAACGTTGGCCCAAAATTAGTAACAGATCATTCTTAAACAAGATTGGGCCAATCTTTCCCCAATATTGAAGAAAGATGATTTTGCAAATATATTGGGCCAATATTCTCCCAAGATTAGTAAAAGATAATATAAAATATTCATTTATTTTTTGTAAATTTTCAAAACTTATCAAAACTTGCCAAAAAATTTAAAATTCTCAGAATTTTCCAAAGTTTTCAAAAATTCTCAACATTTTCCAAAATTTTCTAAAATTCTCAAAATTTTCAAAATTTTCCAAAATTCTCAAAATTTTTCAAAATTTTCAAAAATATCAAAATTGTCTAAAATTCTCAAAATTTTTAAAATTTTCCAAAATTTTCCAAAATGTTCAATATTTAAAAATTTTCCAGAATATTCCAAAATTTTCCAAAACTTTTTAAAATTTTCAAAATTATCAGAATCTTTTTAAATTTTGGAAAATATCCAAAATTGTGAAAAATTTGGTATAAGGAAATAAAAAATTTCATGTATCAGTTATGAAAAAATCAAAAAACATATTATTAGTTAGATCTTCAATTTTTATTGAAACAATTACAATTTGTATACCTGTACATATTAATAAAACTGAAAATGAATATTTTACTATTGGTACTCTGAACTTGACACTTGTTATCTTTTTTAGACATTATGAGTAAATTGACGTTGCCATTTTGAAATAAAGATGTCATATTTGAGTTCGAAAAGTTAATTTATTTTTGGTTTGAATACATTTGAACAATTTTAACTATAATTGTGATCATAAATTTAATGTAGCATAGTAATTGCAATGTTCATATAATCTAATTTCGTCAAAATACATTTTTGCACGATATCTTTCAGAGAAAATTTTTGTACATTTTGCGAAGTCGCTTGGACATACATTATACCTACTATTCGTGATTTTAGGGGATAATTAAAAACATCGCCAGTAGTTACATATTTTTGACCTTCGACTATTATATCATCATCTGTCTGCGAATAGAAAAGGTTACTAATAACAACAATATTTCCAGATCTCATCAAGACAGCATTGTCTGGATGTTTCGTTGAAATGGTCTTATCATGATAGATAATTTTTGAAAATATTGTTGTTTTACTAACTTTTTCTTTAACAGTGCAAATTGGAACACTAGTTTTTTTTTTGCACTTTAAAAATGAGAGGATAACGACTTTGAATTGATGGTGTTTGGCCCTGCTTAAGTTCCTCAAGACGCTTTGTTATTTGCGCGATAGGATTAGTTGGAGATTTTACAAGTTTTTTGAGGAAACCCATGCAGTCTTCAAAGTCGAAAGCTGAATATGCAAACAACGGTTGATCCATTGTTATCACATCATCCGCAATGTGGTATAAATTATGAAAATTCATAACCACTGAACCTTCGCCGTAAAATTGTGGCATTGCATTAACAAATTTGTGTAAAAGCTGTTTGGCGTATTCGTTTTTTTTAACGGCAAGGTCTGAACTCGACAAAATTCTGCAAGCCACAAATAACAACCACAAATGCTTATTCATTTCTTCCGATAACGCATCTTTGAAGAATAATCCGAAACAGTAGAGTAATATAAATCTATACTGAGTTGCTTTCCAGTTTACAGTATCACACAAATCTAGTTTCTTACGCTGAAATTCAAGAGGCATATCAGAAGAAATGACGTCGAGATTGTTTTGTAAAATTACAAGTTGTGGCTCTTTTAATTTGGCCGTTATCAGATCTATCAAAGAGCCTGAAACTCCTAAACAAAGTAAATGCATTGCATCGAGTAACACATTTTTTACAACATCAAATCCCTGAATATCTAATAAAGGAGACAATTCGTGTGTCGCATGATGTAAGGGTTGTTTTTGACTCCGAAATGATTCGCAGGTTCGCTCTACGGAAACTTCTTTAAAAACTCGCTTTTTCACATGTTTCTTTTTTGACTGGATATTTTGCACCGCTACAACAGTTTCTCCCTTAATATCGCAACGTTCACAACTGTGGAATCCTGTGTGACCTTTGCATCTTTTAACGAATGCTCGAGCTGGTGTGTCGCAAACAAAAGCTTTAATGTGGAATTGAAAATGTTTCTCTTGAATATTTATCCCATGCTGTTGTAGATTATTAGCTTCTGTGACAAACTCATCTAAAAATTCTCTAGCAGATTGTGGTTTTGAAGGCCCGTAATACAAAGCGATAAGAAACGGCTTTGAAATATATTTGTGATTATATAATTTCCCTAATATAGGCCACATATTGTTTTTAGATTTTTCAAATAGATCACCACCATCAGTATTTATTATTAAATTAATTTCGAATTCGTCGTACACTTCAGGATTTATAATGTGTTCCAAGTTAGACGCAATTCCTAAATATATAAATTGTCCGCACGATTTTTTAGAACTTAACATTAATCTCGCATCGGTTTGGCCCGTAGTTGTTTTCACTAGTGTTTTATAGGTTTTCGGGACATCGAGGTTTTCGCTGCGTAGTAATATTAATAAGTCATTGATGAGCGATTGCGTTACGACGCCAATATTTTTTTGAACTAAAGCAACGAGTTTCGATTTGATGTCGCCGCTAGTCAATTCATCTTTATGTGTATTTTCCACGATAAAATTTAAATCCACGCTCTCCCCTCCATCAGTTGTATCGTCTGCTGAACGATGGCCAGAGCTTGACTCGATATCACTACTGCTTGAGGATAGTTGAATCTTGTAGTTCTCATCTTCATCGGATACTTCTATATCTGTACAACAAGTCTGCGTTGAATTTCCTTCTTCAGGCGTAATTGACATTGGGGAACAAAGGGTGAGATTATCATCATTAACATCTTCTGATGAGGTATTCGCTGATTCTGTAGTTGGTGATAACTGTTGATAGTTGCTATCTTCTGTAAAATTATTAGAATTGTTAATAAATATGAATTTCATTAAGGCTACATTCAGAAACCAAATTTGTAAACATGAAACCGTATACAGGAATGATGTGGCATGCAAAGTGCATAATAAAGTCCAAATTGACTAAAATCAATCAGAGAGCTGATAATAAATATACACACTCGAGTCCTTCTTAAGGTGATTCTTTAAGCCCGGTTTGTTTACGAAAACGGGGTCGGTTACCCAGACTAAATGTGGCAAAATTTTAGATTAAAAAGTATATCAGATGATTCTTTGAATGATAAAGAATCATGTGATATATTTTTCAATCTAAAATTTTGCGACATTTAGGCTGGGTAACTGACCCCGTTTTTGTAAACAATCCGGGCTTGAAGAATCACCTTAAGGCAACGTTGCGCGACCGAACTTCCCTCTTAAAACATCGAACCGAGCGGGCCGAATATTAAAATACCGCGCATGCACGTTCTTCGCAATTATATGTTCAACTAGTTTCAGTTCATAAAAGTCGTATATCAACGTTTATCCAGTATCAAAAACAGTTCTTTCAACTATCAAAATAACTATTTTTTTAAACAAATAATTAGATCAAATTTTTTCGTTGAAAGAAAACGTCTTTATACTCAAAAATCGCTACATAAAACTTTTTTATTGCAAATTCGAAAATAGTTATGATTTTTTGTAAAAAAAATATTAACAGATTTTTTTATTTTAGTTAAATATGATCTTAACTTAATTTTACAGAATTTACTTAATTTTAGTAATGCTATATAATAATTGATTATCAAATGTATAAACACTGTGGAAAAAGTCGTTTTTAAAAGCTTAAAAATATTTTTATTCTTGTTAATACTGTTATTTTTATTATTTTATGTTGACAAATGTTAAAGCGTTATATAAAAGGTAAATATTAAAATACACCCTTAAATTAGTTTTTTTCTTTCACTTTAAATTATGAATTTATTATTTAAAATTTTGCAAATATTTCGAGATGATGAATTGGACAGTTGCTGAGATTTAACCTAGAAATGGATTACTCTCTAACATTTCAATTGCTGAAATTATTGCGTAGATACAAAGACAAATTAAAAAAGTGAATACATTTATGAATACATATTTACTTACGTGTATTGGAATCATTATTATCATCTCCTTCATTTTCGATGGAGCGCAAATATCTAAATTTGCGGACACGTCTTGCACTTGACATTTACTTTTTTTTCAAAAACATACAAATACGAAATGTTTTACGCTGAAATTGAAAATAATAGTGTTTTTAAATGTTGTTATGGATGTTATAAATTTGAAGTGATGAATAAGTAATCAATTTGTAGTCTAACGTGTTTAATGTGAAACAGTAACGAAGTAAGCAAGAAACAAAGGCTGTGTTTTGATTTCTGAATGGGCGTTTTCGAGTTTCATTCAGAACAATGCAAGTACTTGACTGGATTAGTCGAATACGAGTTTTCAGTAGAAATATTGTTTTTTGTCTTTTTCTATCCGTATGCGATGGAGATATATTGTTCTGAATGAAACTCGAAAACGCCAAATGCCACGAATCAAAACGCCAGCGTGGCCAGTGACAGAAAGACTCTGCTCAAAGAGTTCATTGTCTCATTCTCATCAATATGCATAAGACAGAGATATAAACAAAAGTGAACGTTCATCAAAAGCGCCACTGCTGAAAGTCATCAGTTATTTGGTTTTCTGGATTTGGCAACGCTATATTGGAGAGATTGTAGAAAAACAAAACTATTCGAGGTGCTGCAAACAGGAGGAATTTCATTAATAAAGTAATTAATTGTAACAATTAATGAATGTATCATTGGTGACTAGTGTGTCAGAGTGTCAACGCAATGATTACTTCAAATGATGAGTAAGTCCAAAGTGATTTTCTTAGATTGTATAGTTGTTTTACAGATTGCGTAGATTATGTTAAACACAGTTGACCTTCATGTGTGTTTACTTGAATTCGTCATTTTCGTATTGCATCGTGAGTTTGAAAATGCATTATAAATCAAATAATTTTAATGAATATATTACATAAATTATTATATAGCCTGTTCAAGCATTTTTTAATTTTTTTGTTGACATATTATGAAAACATCAGTGCCGGTCTTTGTTGTACTTTTGTTTCGTATCTGATGTATTTATTTTTCGAGATACTTTAATAGCGTTTATTTATAAAGACAAATCAGGCAAAATTGATTAATCTACTTTTTGTTTATTGTCAAAAAATATTAAACATACATGATATCTTGACAAAAAATGTAAACTATTATATAATTGAATGATGTTTTGATTATGTTTCATGCATCTATAACTTTATATAAATTTGTCAACTTTTTGTTCAATGATTAAGGTGTTTATAAATGTTATAACTTAGGTTATAGTTTTTGAGATATTTACATCTTTATATTGCGTTTTTACGATTTTTATTGAATGTTTTTCAGGCTCAACAGTGACTCACAATATGTGGTAGTATGTTTTTTAGCAGATGATCAGAAACAAAAAGTTTACGATGTGGAATTAGTTCCAAGAACGTGGATTTTCAAACAAAAAAATCAATGGTATTCATACTTCCCACCCTCTAAAGACTTTTCAAAAGTTGATGAATGGTGTAAGAATTTTAAACCACCCGAAACAGTTTGGTTACCCTATAGGGTGGACATTGTATTTCAATGTGGTGAGTATAAGAAAATCTAACTGAAAATATTTATTTGAATTAATTTACTAAATATGAATTGTAATTATACTTTAATTGAATTTAGCAACATTTGATCAAGGAAAAAAGAAGCTGAACAGGTCGTATTATACACGAGAGGACGGAACAACGACAGACACATGTGATGAAGAAGCAATGCGTAAATCACAATTAATAAATTTGGACGATATTCCAATTTATTCCGACAACGAGTGTAAAAATGATGAAGGTAAACTCAATACATTATTAAAGAATTAAAATCAAAATAGAAATATAAAAATAGACGTAAAAATAAAAAAAAAATTTTTTTACTATTACAAACATACATTATTAACATAAAAATAGTTTTTAATAAATAATAAAATTTATATAAGTCACCATAGATGCAGAAACTAACCAAGAAATAGAAGTCCTCGCGACTCAGAGGTCGAATCAGTACTTAACCGAAGGAAATTGTGGAAATGATGACAAACATGGGCAAAATTCTAACCCAGTGATTGAAGCTAACAAACAAAAAAAATCCCAAAAGAAGTCGCAGGAAAAATCAACGAAAATTACATCTTCAAATCTTGACAGTTTAGGTGACAAATGATTCTTATATAAATTTAAATCTTCAAGCTTTTACTGTTTTTTATAAAGTCTAAATTTGTTTTAACCCTGACGACAATATTATATACTCTGAAAATTCTAAATATACTCTAAAAATTTTGACGAATCTTTGCAAATCTCTACATAATCTTGACGAAATTGTATCAATCTCTATTAAAATGTATAAAACTCTACTAAATGTATACTAATCTTGACAAATCTCTATATAACTCTACAAATCTTTACCAAACTCTTCAAAATTTCTACTAAACTCTACAATTTCCTACTATTTCCAGCTGACGCTAACGGCAACATTTGGGGGATGGACGACTTTGGAAATGTAGGATTTGTGATGGATATGGAAACTAGCGATATAATCGGAGACCAAATCACTCAGAATCCTAACAGGGACTTTCCAGAAGAACAGAATGTAAATACTGTAAAGATGGGCGAAAAATCAACTTCAGATCAGGAGAAAACTACGTTACAAAAGAAATCAAAGAAAAAATCTAAAGAAATTTTGAATCTTACTACTACAGGTAAAAAAAATTAACTTTCTTATTTGTTTGATACATTTCTTTTTCATATAGTCTACATTTCGTGTTTATTGATTTTTCAGGTGAACAATCTGCAATTGATAATGTGGTTCTTCAAAATCAGTCATCCAAGAAAAAGAAAAAGAAGAAAAATAAAGGTAAAGACTGTTTTACATATTGTTTTCTCACATTTTACGTTAATCTAATAAATATATCATTTTATCTCCAGGTAAAAATGAAAGTGGGTCTGAAGCTCAGCAGAACATAGAGGTTCCAAATGATGAGATTCTCCAAATCGAAGATACCCTAGAAGTTTACGAGAAAAGTGCAGAAATAAGCAGTGCGCTCTTTTGTTATGATTTTACTTCCTTCTGAAAATAGATAATTATGCAATGCGTTACTAATATTACTTCATTATTGGAAATTGATAGACAAGTTTTATAAATTTTATGATATTTGTTTTCTTTCAGATAATCAAGCGTTTGAAAATCTTCAACGGGATTCTCAAATAGACATTCAAGAGTTGGGTTTGTATATTTTAAAAGCAGCAATTATATGTATTTCTTCATTATTTATATGGTTCTATACGTCAATAAATCATATTTTACAGCTTCCAAGTTAATTGACAGTTTCACGAATGCCCTTCAACAATCTGAGGAAAGAATAACTAAAAGGATTGATTCCCTGCGACGGAGCTTGCAGTATGATGTGAAAGAAAGATTTGAAACTATTTCAGTACAAATAGCTCAGTTAAAGAACATGAATGTACAATCGATCGAGGATATCAAAAAAGATTTGATTACAGAAATTCCAATCAATGATTTAGAAAGTTTTCTCCATTTTAATGAAACTTTAACACAAATCGAAACAGTGAAGACAGCACTTGTATGTATTTTTTGTTACCATCGATTAAACGGATTGTGTAATCTGATATGATATATGATCTAAAATAAATATAAAAAATTCAATTATAAATTTTATATATATATATTTGCAGATGGAATTCATACATATTAAAACAAGTATGTATACCACGATGAACGAGGCTGTTTACAAAATATTAGCACAACTGATTACTAGAAATGTACAAAAAGAATACAGTGGCAGTGGCAAAAAAAACAAAGATCGCACGAAAAGAAACTTTTCAAACACTGAAGTTTACAAAATCATGAAAGGTATTTTGCATTAAAAGATTTTAATGTGTAAATCACATTTATTTTCTATTAAAAAATATTAATTTTCAGATATTCTTATTGCTGCATACGAAGTAACTGAAGATGATGTACTAAAACGGACAAGTCGCTAGTTGGCAGGTTCTAGTGACAGAGATGGCGGAAGAGAAGCACGGGATTCCAATAGAGGTTCCAACACTTCCAACTGATTATACCTATATTGAAAAGCGTGGAAGGTCGCATTGCTATTCAACATATCAACGTGAAAAATCCAAAGGATAATTTCATTTTCAGAGCGTTCATTATTACTGTTTCTTTATTTGAATAATGGCACTAGAATATTGTTTCTATGAATAATTATGTGTGCGACATTATTTGACAATTATAAATTCCGTTCATCATAGGATTAAGTCGTTTTGAGTGTATAATCTGTGTCTATTGTATTTTATTGATAATAAAACTAATAAATATTAACTTCTATTAAAATTTGACTTTGTATAATTTATTATAATCTGCTCTAATGTATTGAACATATATGGACTCAATATTTTTATTCATTATATGGCAATAATGTTTACCGAACTGTTTAATAACGCAGGGGCAAATAGCAAATATTGGACAAATTTATAAAACATTTAAAAAAAATTACTAATCTTTTTGGTAAATATTTGTTAATAGTTTATAATTTTCATCAAAAAGTTTGCTAATTTTGCTGAAATATTCCATAAATTTGACCTATAATAATATATATGGCATTTGTTCCTACTTTATTCAACATTTTATAAAATTAAATTATTCAACATTTGATAAAATTCATGAGAGTTTAGGTAAAAATTATTGAAATTTTCTTTGCTGTGTACCGGCCAATGACCAAGTATTTTATTAAATGTTGGCCCAATATTTCTGTCCAATATTGTTCCAATGTTTCTATTAAATATTTTTACCCGATATTGGCACAATATTTCTATCCAATGTTGGCCCGATGTTTCTATCCAATATTTTTGTTTAATATTGGCCCAATATTTTTATCCAATGTTGGCCCAATGTTTTACAAAGATTATCGGGCCAAGATATATTCCCATAAGGACATCGTTACATCCCAACATTGGGCCAATCTCGGTTACCGATGAACGGCCAATATTGTCCAATATTGGGGAAATATCGGGCCGATTGTTTTTTGCTGTCTGGGACCCAAAGTGATGGTTCTCTTTTTCAACTTAAAAGCTTTTTTTTATCACATTATAACAGTCAAATGTATAGGATGAAGATTATATATAGTTTATATAGTTTAAGCCAATACATTAACAAAAAGATTAATTAATAATTGTTTATAGTGAAATTATACACGTATAATATAAAGCAATAAAAATTCTACTTCAAGGAATGGAGTCATTATTATTAGATGACAAGTCTCCTCCTATTTATGAATGTTTTCAACCGAGGTTGCCATCTTTGAAGATGATTTTTAGAAGGAAGAATTAGCGTCGCTGAGTATATTCGTTTACGTTTAAATATAGTATATGATTAATTAAAACATGAAATAATTATTTTATCGTTTTACAAAATAGTAATAGTTTAAAAAATGTTTACGCCACTAAATAATTTGCATTCGTCTTCTTTTTATTTATTGCGAAACAATTACAATATTTCAGTACGTAACGAAAAATATTACACTTAAATTCTTCCGTTTTCACACCTACATGTCATTCACGTTTGCATTTGGAAACTTCGATGCTGATTTATTAACAGAGTTAAAATTGAAAACGAAATTGTAGTAAAGACTGAAAATGTAGTGTGTATAAAAATTTGTAAAAACAATTTAATATACTACCTCTGGATTTCCCAATATTGAAAAATAAAACGAATATTGTAACTTTTGAAAAGTAAGTACTATAAATAATTAATGTAATTTTTTTTTAATAAATAGAAAAGATTTAACAATTTCAAGTATTCAATCAATTATTTTTATATACAAATTCTAAAAGAAATTAATTAGTTAATCAAATATTACATATTTAAATTAATGAGTCGATAATAAAAATTATTTAATTCAAAACTGACGTATTAGATTTAAAGTTCAAATCGGAAATTAAAGATAATGTTTACGATTTCTGCTACCAGGTTCAAATAGCGTTGACTAAAACGCAAATAGTAGTATTTTGCTTATCTAATGATAAAAACCTTTTGTCTCGTTTGATCTCATGCTTAAAATCACATGGGTTTAAATTTTCATTCTTTTTTATACAATGTATTAGTAATTTTATTTTTGTATATTAAGGTATATAAGATTTAACTTTCAGTATGTGATATACGTATACAATTATTTTCAATCTTTATTTCAACTTTTTTTTATTAGATCACAATAGATTGTTGCTGTTTTCATGAATATGATATGATCTTTTGTAGAAATTGAATCAATTAATTATATAATAAATTATATATAGGGGGGAAGGTCAATTTGACTTGTGAAAATTCGACTTTTTTCAATTCAACTCGCATTATCAAACTTGTGATTATTTAACGTATCACAATCGAACTTGTGGTCAAATCAACTTATTTTTAAACAAAATATGTTATCCAGCATAGGGGAATTAAAATGTGTAAATATAGCATGTAACCGTTTTATAATAGGATTTAACGCAATAAAAAAATAATGGTGTTTCATTGGTAATATCCACACTGAATATGTTTGAACGTAATTCATAAATTC
>JABFPI010000083.1:0-14112 GCA_022817465.1 Embidobia sp. ZL-2020 | reverse complement strand
TTATAACGTGAAACAATAAATTCACTGATGTTTTCAGGTATCATAGAATTGAGCGAAATTCCTTCTTTGATTCTCTATAATGTGTCCAAACAATTAACAACTCACTTATTATTAAAATTATAGATATTCTCGTACATGTATCAAACAACATACTGCCACAACTTTTTCATCTAATTTAATCATTCCTCCTTCCTCAAATCCATTCTCATTGTTCGCTTTACTTTCTACATACACGGCTAGTCTCTTTAAAAATTGCACGTTTTCTGGATCCGAAATATCTTTTAGAAGTTGCAGATTTTTTTGAGATACTATTTTTATAAAACATTTTAAAAAATTATCATTTAAATTTTTTCTATAGTTTGAACTTAATTTAAGCCTACATCTAAAATTAAAATTACGTTGGAATTCTCATATCCGACAATGAGTTTGTTTGTTTTATGTTTTTAGTGCACAAAAAAATATAATTATGAAAATGTAATAATTTTAAAACATGAAAAATTGACTTGTCATTTATAAGCATTTTTAATATATTATATTTTGAACCAAGGGCAATAGAAACATAAATTTGCTTTGTCTTGCGATGTTTGCAGCTTGAGCCAAAGGCGACGATTACAATGGCACGAGGAGGGGAATTACGTCTATTGCCCATGGTGCAAACTTTATTATTTGAAACCAGCGGGCCAAAAACGCCATCTTACGAAAACGTTCATTCATTGGCGTTTACGGCACACTGGGACAAAAAATAAACTTTACTCAGAACTCTTCTTAGACTTATTAATAGCATATTTGAGCACTTTTTTTAAATAAATTAATACCATATTGATTGATAATTGAAACAATTGAATAACTTTTAATCTTCTGATTAAACTTGAAGGCTTTAACTAAAAATTTAAATTAATAATAAGTTTTTTATCACATTATTTGATATCAGTACCTTCAAATTGGTCTTTTGCACCAATCTGCTTTGCAACCTTTACTTCTCCAGATTTTCCGTTGACAACCCTTTTTCCTGAAGAGCTTCTGTTTTTGCTAATTCAATAATTATACAAATTACTATTACAAAGTCGAGTCATATCTTTTGCACAGCTATTAACATTTTTATACATATTTCATATTTTTTTAATATTAATTTTGAAAGGCAAACCTATAAAATTCGTTCTGTACGAATTACATTTTTGTTTTTAACTTTAATTTTTGAGTTAGATTTTAAATCTCCATTCTGAATTTTCAAATTAAATATCTCAAATTACAAAATGAAATTCCAAAATCTAAATCCAAAATGAAAGTAAAAAATCATATAAGCGAGGGCCAAATGTTTTTTTATATTTAGATATGCCCCTTGTTGAATTAGGTTAACATTGTGTAACACTTCTGATCATCTATTGATAATCGAATGTTGTATTCATAAATTCGAATATTTTACATAGTGAAATTTACTTTTTTCCTTTGTTTTTAGGTTCACTAATCTTTTCTCCTTCATACAATTCACTCGACATGCTATCGTCTTCTTCGCTACTATCTGAACTTATTTCATTAGCTATCAGTACTTTTGCAATTGTCTTGCTTGTCGAAGGAGGAGGAGTACAAAACTGAGTCGTTCTGGTTGTTGATTTTGTTGTTCTATATTTTGTAATTGGATTATGTAAATTAAAAGTTGTTTAAAATAATTTGAATTTATTTCGAAAACTTTCGATCATGTACTAAGCACGAATGTTATGTTCAATATTTATGATATTTTATATGATAAAAATTACTTTATATGCTTGATTTCAGGCTCAATAATCTTTTCATTCTCATCCGATTCACTCGACACGCTATCTTCTTCCTCGCTGCTGCCTGAACTCTTGTCACTTGTGTTCTCATCTTTATCAAACAAATCCTTGTCGCCTCCATTTTTACAAGGTTCTGACTGTTTATCAATCGTACATGCCTCTTTTCCAACTTCTGATTCAGTAATCACTTCATTAGCACATGGATTTTTTGAAACTGACTGAGTCGTTCTGATTCTTAATTTTGTTGTTTCAAATTCAGGGGAAATTTGAGACACATTTCTTTTTTCAACAAGTGCATGATCAACAATGCTCGACGACAGATCTAAAACATTGGAATCATTATAAGAAAAGTTAAATAACAATACCAGTCTTATACTTTCATGTTACAGTATTTGTTGGGAAAGTTTCACAATAGATGGTTTTATTATTGTTTTCTATATAATTGACATAGCTCTCGTCTTAGTTATCTTTAATTTCATCACCTTCGCTCTCCTCGTTGATGGGTTCATCTTGAACTGGTTTTGTTTCACTCTTTTGCTTCTTCTTCTTCTTCTTTTCTTTCTTCTTCTCTTTTATCAAGTTATTGACTTCTTCGGTTCCTTTTTTGTGATTTCTGTTATCTCCCATGTCTCCTTCTTCACTTCCTGCTTTAGTTTTTTTCGTATCGAATAAGCTACCTTTAGCAAGAATATTTGCTTGATTAACTTTGCTAACGCTACCCTTTGCTATCGTCGTTTTGCTGATTGGTTTCCTTCGCGCTAGTTTTGGCGTGTCTTTTGGTGCATCAGGCGGCAGAATGTTGCCTTCTTTGTCAAATTCCATTGATTCGAGTTTCTTTACATTCACTGTTGGTTTTTATATAATTATTTATTTGAATTAACGAACGATTCATAATTTTCAACAATATTTACCATTTTTTGCTAACACAGAAGCAAAATACCACTTATTTCCCCATCGACCTTGAAATTTACCGTTATCCAATGTTTTTACATCATCCTCATTTACAATACTTGTATTTTTGGTTTTTGTCCAAAGCAATACGTAAAACATCACGGCACTGCACGGCACGGCACTGATACCTGCTGATGGCTATAGCAAAGATTCTTTTTAGGATCCAATAAACGCGGAATAAGAATCACGGCACAGCATGACCAATCAATATCACCATCAAAACAATATCAGCACTAAGTTGCTCTTTTTTTACTATTATTATTTCTGATAAATAAATCGGCACGGCACGGCACGTCACGCCACAGCACAGTAGAATATCTACACTGAAAAATAATATTCGTTGACTTTTATTAATATAGCAAACAGGACAATGTAAAAATGAATCTTTTCTTTACTTCATTTGTATATATACATATGTATACCTCAATACATATATACATATATATACATATATATGTATGTATGTATATAAACCTTAGTACATTGTTACCGTGCATTTCACCGCGCATCGTCTGAAATTAAAAATTGACCAAACTTTAACTGACATACGGTAAAAATTAGGCATTTACACAATATTCTTTCAGAACAGCGCGATTAACCATTTATTTCAGGTTTGAAGAGCTCAGTTGGCTGTCGTCGCTGGTAAGTATGTTCCTTTTTGCCTCTGTGTCAAAGGTCGAGCTCGTAATCAAGCGCATTGAGTGAGTTTTCAGAAATTTTTGTGATCCGGTTAGCGCTGGTGCAGGCGATCGGTGAGATCTCCACCGTGGAACTGCACTTTAGATTTGGATCGCTACACCAAGATCAGCACGACACGCATTTCGATCACTTCTTGTAACCCTGCTTAGCCTAGTACTGCTCTCTCTCTCTCTCTCTCTCTCTCTCTCTCTCTCTCTCTCTCATTCATCAAACTGCTACATCTATCGCCCTCTACCTGTCATTGTGGCGTCTGTATCATCTGCAACGACCATCTACTACTCGGCTGCAGTCCCAGCTGTTTGAAATTTTTTTCAAAATTGTATTTTACATAGCTGAGGACCTTTCGTCGTCGCGTCGAGCGTCGTACTGGTTTTGGAGTCAGTAACGGTCATATCCTTGTAGTCAGGATGACTCGCCTAGTTCAATGGGACTGGTGCGTGTGGACATCGCTTAGTCTGGTTAGTGGAAATGGCACGGGACTGTGGATCCAGTAAAAACCAAAGTCGACGGCGATACAATGGCGTCCCAACAATCAAGAGGTGTGCGATTTTGTTCTTAGAGGGGGAAAAGTCATCATGTGGTCCAGGATGTACCGTCTAGTTAAACGTGGCTGGAGCGCCTTGCTAACGCACAGCCTAACTAGTGGCAATGACGCGAAACTCTTGTGCGATTTGAAAGTCCCGCCTGAAGGAAGATAGCGCTTCTGTAGTACTCTGCTCACCTGCAAAGATTCGTTTGACCAACCTGTATTGCAGCATGGAGAGAGAGTGGGAAAAGACAAGTGGTGGAGATAAACCTTGTGGCAATGGCCCGGCCGTCTGTATCATAAAGAATGGGATTCTGAGCGCCGTAGGGTCCAGACATCGTGTCTCTGTGTCTCGGACCGTCGTAGAGTCCAGACGTGAGGACATTGGCTTTGACCATCGGAAAGTAGAGTCCTCCATCGACCGGAAGTTTGACCTTGGACACCACGAAGAATGCCAACATCATCCTAATTGTTTCAACGTTTATGGGAGACAGCGAGCAACGCTTGGCATAGCCGCGCATTAATAGGAAAGAGACCAGCAGGGTCCGCAACAAACTGAGCTCTCGTCACCGACCAGAGTCGCCAGTACAGCCATAGTAACAATTCAGAAATTAGGTAAACTTGTTACCATTGGTTTAATTTGAAGTTCGGAATTCGTATTTTGATCACGTTAGTAAATTCAGCTTGTAAATTGTTTTGGGTTAATTAGGAAATCTGAGACGCGACGGATGTGGTCGAGTCTCAGATATGAGGTAATTAGTGTCGCGTGAATGTTTGGTCAATTTGAGGTGCGATGGATGGGGTAACGTCATATATTTCGGATGATTATCGTTCTAAACGAGCTGACCAATTTGAGACCCGGCGGATGTGGTCGCGTCTCAACTGTGGGATCTTAGCAATCGATTCAGCAACTTTGAGACGCGGTGGATGTGGTCGATTCATAAAGTTTTGATAGTTTCGCGTATTCGGATTTGAAAATTTTGCGACCAGACGGATGTGATTGGTCACAAATTAATTAGTAGCTTCGTTTTTGCGCTCGAGGAATACAGCTTATAGAAATTAAATTGCGTTGTGCAGGGCTGCCTTATGAATATTTTGTTCAGTGTGAAAAACTTTTGATCATGAAAACTTTTTAGTTGATGAAATGTAAGTTCTAAATAGGGTAGTGGCAACGTCTATTTTTCTTCCAGGCGTTGTCATTGTTGCTACACTCTTTTAACATCACAGTATATCTATAAAATATGATATCTATAATTACATTGAAATATTAATCAAGGCTAGCGACAATGACGCTACCTAGAGGATAAATCGACGTTACCGGTATCCCATTGAAAAAAAATTTAGATGTTTGAACGTTAATGATTTAACATTAATAATATACTATACTAAAGAATCATTAACGATTATGATAAAAAAAAAAAAAATCCCGCTTTCAAAAGAACATAATAAACTGAAAGATTGAACATTTTATTCTTTGTCAGTAAAGGTTAATAACGGAAAATACATAATACAGTAATTGAACACTTTAACACGCGTGTAATCGCTAACTTGTGGAAATGTGATTTCGAGATTAACCTCGTCGAATTTCTCGGCCACCTCTCGACTTTTCTCGTCGACTATGACGAGAAGTTCGAGACTCATCACGTCGAGAATCTTGGCGACCCCGTGACCTTTCTCGACGATAATTAGAAACGGATCGCGACCTCTCTCGCCGATTGTAGGACCCCTCCCGCCTGTCCTTTCTAACTTTCGGCCTGTAAATTTCATTGGGCTTTCTAACCCAATGTTGCGGGGGACCATGATGAGGGGCGGATGCGTAGCAGACTCCAGGTGTCCGATTATCCGGGCGACCTTCCGGAGCAGGCTGCCACGAACATCCGCAATTTGCCGATGCTTTTTTACAACGGCCCCAACTACAACCAGCACCTTTGTCACGACGCCGCTGCTTTAAAACATCCTCCATCGATAGCCTTTCAAGCACAGGTTCCTGGCCAAATGGATGCTTTGGTCCAAGGAGTCCTAGTTCCCAAGCGGAACGACACCTTGGACAATCACACACCCTGATACCGCCGTATCCACATGCGTAGCAAAAAGTGCCTCTGGTAAAAGGGCACCGAGTATATCGATGTCCCCGAATGCGGCAATTCCAACACTCGTCAGGACCGGGAATTAAATTAAGTACAGCGATATCGTTCGCTGGGGATCGAGGTCGATTGCGGTTGAGCCGATACTGCATATCGCGCTCCTCTCGCGACATCGCAAACCTCGCCGTTTCAACAGCTGGGCACAAATATTTGTGGCGTTTTCTACCCGTCCTAAAAGAAACAAAAATTATGTGCATTGATTTGATTTTATGTCGTAATTGCAGAATTTATGACGGCTTCAATATAGCGGACGAACAATTAAAAAAGAATGATTTATTTTCAAACGACATTTTTCATTGTTACTAATTTTTTCTAAGATGTCCCAGTTCGCAATTTTTATACTGCCCCTTTTTCCTTCACAATACTTAATACTTCTATATAAAATAATTTATATTGTTGCTTAACATTCAATTACATTTCAAAATTTTTTTAATTTTTATAATGTACAATAATTTAATTGTAAATATTAATTACATAAATCTACAATTTTTTTTAATTAAATAATAAACATAAAAATTAAACAAAATTCCAAGTTCAGTTAAAATTCTTAGACAATGAAAAATATCAGTAACAATTTAGTAATACGTACATTATGACTAAAAGTAAAGGAAAACACAGTCATTGAAGTGAAAAATGAATACAATCTAGTTTCCAAATTTCAGATCAAAAAAAGTTTTTTCGAAATCTACCATTATTAATTAATAAAATTCAAAAATTCTTATTTCAAAATTTAATATTTTAGATAACAAATTTTCAAACTTCGACATTACAAATCTAATTTATTCATACATAAAATCTTTAAGTATAAAATTCACAATTTCAAAATATGAAATCAAATTCATAAACTCGTAAATCACAGCAAGTATAAAGACATTTTTACTTTCTCAGACGAAAATCTTTCATTCTCCCACCCCGAAGGTTTCATTGAATTATTTAATCCAAACATTTCTTTTTTGGTAAACTTATGAAAACTGCACAGAGAAACTTTTTGTGAAAATTAAGTATCAAAAATAAACATTCTAAATTTTTGGGGGCAATAAATTAAAATCAAGTTGAAAGTACTGGTGAATCAAAATTGCATAAAAAAGACTTCAGAGATAATACCATCAAAAGAAATACTTCAGAAAAATTCATTGTATTTTTGACTATTCGGAGCAACTTTTTGTTTTTTTAGTGAAAATCAAAATTAGGGCCGAAATTGGTCAGAATCGGAGTCAATCCGGTCACAACTAAACAGAAACATGACATCTGCAATGAATCAGAAAAATCGAAACAGAAAATTCTATTTCATCCAATCATATTTTATCTCTTATCTTCTTCTGATTCATTGAAGACGTTATGATTCTACCCTCAGTTATGACCACACTTATGCTGATTCTAGCCACTTTGAAAAAAATGCTAATTTGAAAATATTAATTTTTGAAATATAAGAAATTTTTTAAACTTTTATAATGTTCAATAATTTAATTGTAAATATTAATTACATACAACTAAGTTTTTTTATAATTAATTAATAAACATAAAAAATAAACAAAATTCCAAGTTCAGATAAAATTGTTAGAAAATAAAAAATATCATTTACAATTTAGTAAAACGTGGATTATGACTAAAAGTTTTTTTCAATTCTACCATTATTAATTATTAAAATTAAAAATTTCTTATTTCAAAATTTAATATTTTAGATAACAAATTTTCAAACTTCGACATTACAAATCTAATTTATTCATACATAAAATCTTCAAGTATAAAATTCACAATTTCAGAATATGAAATCAAACTCATAAACACGTGCATCACAGCAAGTAGAAAGACAGTTTTACTTTCTCAGATGAAAATCTTTGATTTTTCCACCCGGAACGTTATGTTGAATTAATTAATCCAAACATTTCTTTTTCGGTAAACTTATGTAATGTGCAAAGAGAAACTTTTTGTGAAAATTTAGTATCAAATATAAACATTCTGACTTTTTTGGGGGCAATAAATAAAAATCAAGTTGAAAGTACTGGTGAATCAAAATTGGATAAAAAAGACTTCATTGATAATACCATCAAAAAAAGTACTTCAGTAAATTTCAATGTATTTTTGACTATTCGGAGCAACTTTTTGTTTTTTTAGTGAAAATCAAAATTAGAGCCGAAATTGGTCAGAATCGAAGTAAATCCGGTCACAACTGAACAGACACATGACATCTGCAATGAATCAGAAAAATGGAAACAGAAAATTCGATTTCATCCAATCATATTTTGTCTCTTATCTTCTTCTGATTCATTGAAGACGTTATGATTCTACCCTCAGTTATGACCACACTTATGCTGATTCTAGCAACTTTGAAAAAAATGCAAATTTGCAAATATTAATTTTTGAAATATAAGAAATTTTTTAAACTTTTATAATGTTCAATAATTTAATTGTAAATATTAATTACATACAACTAAAGTTTATTTTAATTAATTAATAAACATAAAAAATAAACAAAATTCCAAGTTTAGATAAAATTGTCAGACAAAAAAAAATATCAGTTACAATTTAGAAAACGTGGATTATGACTAAAAGTAAAAGGTAACACAGTCGTTGAAGTTAAAAATGAATACAATCTAATTTCAAAGTTTCAAAGTAAAAAAATTTTTTTCCAATTAACCATTTTTAATTATTAAAATTCAATATTGTTTATTTCATAATTTAATATTTTAGATAACATTATTTCAAACTTCGACATTAAAAATCTTTATTTTTTATACATAGAATCTTTATGTATAAATTTCAAAATGTCAGACTATGAAATCAAACTCATAAACTCGTGCATCACAGCAAGTAAAAAGGCAGCTTTACTTTCTCAGGTGAAAAAATTTCATTCTCCCACCCTGATGAATTTGTTCAATTTTTTAATCCAAACAATTCTTTCTTCTTAATCTTATGTAAATTGCACAGAGAAACTTTTTGTGAACATTAAGTATCAAAAATAATCATTCTGAATTTTTTGGGGGTAATAAATTATAATCAAGTTTAAAGTACTGGTGAATTAAAGCTCAACTTCATATAGAAAAATTGCATAAAAAACACTTTAAAGATGATATCATCAAAGAAAGTACCTCAGATGAGTAAAAATATTGCTGGGAACTTATTTTCATTGAAATATGCGATGCACAATATTTTAAACAATAATTCATAATGAGTTAACTTATATTGACTTACATTACTGATGAGGACAAAGAAAGGAGGCAGGAACTGGTGGAAGGTTAATTGGAGGGTTGAAATTGAATTGTAAAGGTTGTCGGCGATATTTGAATGCAATTCTAGAATAAGGAAGTCTTGGGTACACAAGCAAGGGCAAGATCGGGCCAGTCGAGTTGGAAACACAAACTCTGCAGTAACTGCAAATGTTATAAATTGAATTATAAAACGTTTAAATTAAAATGAAAAATTATAAAAATATTTTTTAAACAAATTTGCTTACGGAAATCCTATGAGCAGTTGTCAATTGTCGTGTGACCTCTGAGGTTAAGACAAAAAACAAACGACTATAGGAAAATTTTTTGAATTTAAGTCTCCGCATGTTCCAAAACAATTTAGGCACGAAATTAGTTTTTGTAAAGAAGAATATTATTCGAATTTGTATTTTAAACGATTATAATAGTCAAAAATGAACATTGTACAGACGTTAGGGTTGTTAATTTTTAAAACCTTTTTCAATGTTAGAAAACTTTAAACAGTAAAAATTAATATATTTACAATAAATTACTTATACTAATTGGAAAGTCATTTGCATGAAAGTAATTAAACTTTAAAATTAATAAACATTGATTTCATTAATTTACAATAAAGTAGATCTTATTATTACTGAATAAAAGTGTATACAAAATTTAGTATTTTTAATTTTAAATAACAAAGTTTATACTTTCCTGGTTTTATGTAGTATGCTTATCCCTTAATTATTTTTAGGATAAAATTGTCAATACTCATTCATGACACTAAAACTAAATTTAAAAAACTAAAAAAGCAAAAAAAATCTCTTATAGTGAATATTCTTGTAGTTAATAATTTAGTAAATTTAAATTCGCAAGGAGAGGTATATACCATATAAAAGCCAAAAATAATTTTTATAAAAGTTTATTTTCACTGCAAAACATCTGAAAGTAAAACAGAAAATAGATATTACAATTAATATTCTAGATAATTCAAAATATTGTTAATTAATAACATTTATCAACTTCTTGAAAATTTCAAAATATTTCTTTCATTACTCTGAAACATTTCAATTTTCTTCATTCAAATAATTCTGCGATGGCATGTATTTTTACCAACATTGTTAAAAAATTGATATTGTATAAATTGGCTACCAACATTATTTTGAAATCGTCAAAATAGCGTCCCCATGGCAAAAGTTATAAGCTATAGGATGAGCAGCAATTTGAATTGCCAATCATGTATTATAAAGAATTTCATGTTAGTTTTAAGAAAAATTGATTATGTGACTTAAAAAAATGGTTATTGCTGATAAAATAAAACAAATTATTTATGAGATTTAAAACGAAAACGTAGATAAATTCTAAATATGGAATAAAAGTTGATGTTAAACAACTTTAACATTGTTAACGTATCATTAAATAAGTGCATGTTGATAGGGTTTAAAGGTTTACAATATTTATTTAATATTGTCTGTTATTATTTATTGCGAATTTCAGAAAATTAATTATACCTGTACCTTTAAAGAATCAGCATTGAAAAAAGGTAAGTGAATTTTATAAATATGAAAATATATTTAAAGTTAATGTAAAGTTACTTATACAAGTTTTTGATTCTGAAGATTTCATCTATAATTATTTAAAATATATAGACAATGTAATATATAATGAAATTCTAAAAAATATGTTTCTGCATTGCGAAATGAAAAGCTACATAAACTAATGAGGTGATCAGCTGACACACCCCATAGGTTACTGCGCAGCGTTACTTCTGCTATGTCAGTAGTCTATAACCAACAAATACTTTAATTATATCAAGTATTAAATGACATTTACATAAAAATTAAATAAAAATATTACATACATTTCTAGATGAATTAAACATAACAATTTTATGCTTTATTTGTCAGTAATCTTATTTCTCTAATTGAATTATTAAAAATATCAAGCTTCATTTTGAATTTATCATTTTAAAAAAGGTTCCTAGAGGAAATCACTATTTGTAAGTTAATTTTATTAAATTAAAAATCAGTAAATTTTTAACTGTTAGAAATTTTTAATAAACTTAAGAAACAATTGATTGAATTCAAGAAATTGACTTTATATCGGAACATTTGTCCCGGTGGCTTATTGATGCCCATCAAATTTGCAATAATTTGCAAACCTTGATTGGGTGGATGGGATGCCAACCCCTACCGAGAGCCTTAAAAGCTTACATTTTACAATACAATTTTTTAAAAACGCTTCTTTTGAAATTACAAAATTACTACTTATTAAAAATTGAACAAACTGTAGCCAAATGCAGTAAAGAACTATGTTCATAAAGATTAATGTACGAAAACGCAAGCTAAAGGCTCTTAACCTACCATTCACTCTTCTGGAACTTCGAGTTCTCCACTTTTGATCTCATCAATGAGATCATGTGGCGGCCTTCCTTCAATTGTGCATCCAACGGATTGGCAAGTTCCTAAGATTTCTTTGACAGTTCCTTCCAATTTTCTCGACATGGATCTTGGTCTCATCGATCGAGCAATGGCCAAGATGTCATCAAACGATAAGTTTCCAGAGTGCTTGATATTTTTAACCGTTTTGCGGTCCCTTGGTGGTTCTTTCAGAGCCTTGATGATCAAGGAAGCTGCTGATGGGACCACTGTGATTGTAGCTTGACGATTTTGGATCGTCAATTGGACTGTGATTTTCAATCCTTTCCAGTCACTTGTAGCTTTGGCAATGTCATCACCAACTTTTTTTGGGGACTGTAATTTAAATATATTATATATTAATATTATTACAGTTATGCAATTTTTGTTTCTTAATAGTTCATTATATTTTTTTATATAAAGGAAAAGAATATTAATGCACAGCTGCATTCAAAGCTGTAAGTAAAAACATTTTGTTCTTGCAGTTGATGTGAAACGAAAATCTTTCAAGCAAAGAATAATCACTATAAATTCATTAAATTTAATATGATAAAATTGTAGTAAAATCAAAAAAACAATTGATTCACTTAAATAACATCAAATATGTATGTTGTGTGTGCAAAATACTTTTATACAATTTAAATTAATTTTGAATATTTTTGCATATCAATATATTTACAAAATAATTTGTTTTCTAAATAAAAATGTTCCAGAAACAAATACCGCTGTAACATTTTTAGGTTATGTCTCAGTACCACATCAATATTTAGCACTGATATTATCAAATTTGTTTTAAAAAAAACTCACCAAACCTAGGGGACCGATCTTTGGAGCCAGGGAAGAGGTTGCACCAACTTCACCTCCAACACATCTCAAGAAAACTAAATAACAAATTACAATTGTTAAACATCTAAACATGTGTGTAAGATTGATAAAAATATTGACGATAGTTGTTGAATAAAAGTATAAATACCTTTCTTGATTTCAGTAGGGTCGAATTTTGGTGGCATTGTGTTGATTTATTTGTTACAACAACGTTAGATGTAAACAAAAAAATTGGATTTGGATCCAACTCACTACCTTTCCCCACGAGAAAATCTAACGAAAAGACTGAATGTATCAAGACGTGTTAACGCACGCATGTGACCATTGAAAGTTATTGTGCAGAGACGCAAATCGGTTAGCAGCTATGACTGTAGCGACTCTACCGGCTATAAGTAAAGTCTGTACTTATGGTATTTTAGTGGCGCTATTTTTAAAATGTTCAGTCAAAAGAAAAGCAGATCTGTTTTTATTTTGCATTATTTTTTTTAATTCATATGTTTTAAGCTTTTAATTTTCAATGTTTATTTTGAAAAATAATTTAATATCTTCATTTAATTTTTAAGATAAAAAATTATAATACTATAATTAAAAATATGTTGTTTTAAAAAATTATTCTGATAACATTTGTTATTATCTTTTTGTGAAGAACATCGTCACCATAACTTAATTTGACAGATTATTAAAAGTTTTATGTACCAATATGTTACAAACTTTTATTTTATGTAATAACAAAAATAAAACCATCCAATTTCAGAAAAAAGTGGATCAGTTCAAGTATTGAAGAAACTTGTTGATTTAAAAAATTTATTTTATCGTTTTAAACAAATATACAATTTCAAAGTCTTAAAAGTTTTTATTTAATATACATATACCATTTTGTACTGAACGCTAAGATCTGAAAAAGTTTCTTCAAATTGTTAGAAATGTCTCGAGAAAATTTAAGAAATCGTGAAAAACTTTCAAAAAAAGGTAAGTCACAAAAAGTTGGACAAATTTTGATAAGTAGTTTTTCAAATTGACGTCACACTCATTCCAAATTTATTCTCTGGAGTAAAAAATGTTTCTTCTATATCACTAACAACGTTTCGGTCTTCAACTTTTCTAGTGACTTCCAATCTTTATTAAAATTAAATTTTAATTTTTTATATTAAACAAATCTTTAATAATTTACTTTTTTTTAAAAATAAATTAAACTAAGTTATTGAGTTTTTCAATTATAGAATCATTTTGTAACAAAAGTAAATTAATATTTTGTTATGGCTTTCACAAGTACCATATAATGTATGTTCTAAAACATAACTTTTTTCAACCAGACTATCCGATGTCTGCAAAATCTGATTGAATTCGTTGAGTCAACCCACGTGGGTTCACTTATAAACGCTTTTTGTCACCGATTGCGTCACGCACTGTGTGTCTTATCCAAGACAACTCTTCTGAGTTGAACTACCACTTGCGTTCTTGCGGTCGCTCGGAGTACTCGGGACCTCGTACTTGAACGCAAAACGTCGTGCGAAACTGACCCTGATCATTAACAAAGCGGTTGCGCGAAACCGACGGTCTTGGTATCGCGAAGTCACTTTCGCGAATCGGTCC
>JABFPI010000082.1:0-14131 GCA_022817465.1 Embidobia sp. ZL-2020 | reverse complement strand
ACGATGACCACAATAGCGAAAACAAGATTTCAATGTTGTATCAACTTGAGGAAGCGACGACAGACGTTATCGCAGCAGAAGAGATGGCCTTTGAATCCGACGTTCGTTTGCGCAAGATCCCCAGTAGTACGCATTGAGATAACTTTCTTGACGAGGCAGTGCCAAGGACCAGTTGGTACTTTGATGCCATACAACAGGGATAACCAGGATGAATTAGGCTAAGTAATCGGAACGTAGTTCTAGCTCGCAGAAATTGTCCAAACTCTGGAGGGCAAAACGCCTTGGAGGTTCATCTCCTTTTGCGTCGCGTTCTCATTCTACCATTCTTCCCACCCTCTATTCCTCTCTCTGTATTACTCGCGCGTCTTAAGATGAAACATTCGCAAGCTAAGATGGCGTCAGCAGGCGGACGGTTGCCGGTTTGAGAGATATTTGTGTAATATTCCGTTTGTCTTACCTTCAGAGCATCCGCTAATGTACACAAGGCAGCACGGGAACCGGGCTAGGTTAAGGTGGTGTGGGAAACAGGAGACTACGACAAGCAGCCAACAACGCCAGCTACTACTAGGATTGTTATTGTACAATTTGCTAAGACTTGAGGTGGAAGCAGCGTCTTGTCGAGTGTGAGAGAGCACCTTTGGACATCAACCAGATATCGCACAGAGACTAAATGCGCATCCTTTGGCCTCTAGTTCAACACGGCAAATATATTGTCCGCTTCACTTCGTTCCTTGTCAAGGGAACTTGCCGCAAATTCACACCAATCTTAACACTTTTTTACAGGATACTCGTTAGTCTGACAAAATGCAAAACAAATTTTGTATTTCAAGACATTGTCTTTCGGTAATATTTCATTGAACACCTTCTAATTGAAATCAGAAGTCAATAGTTATGCTGTTGACCAAGATCAACGGAAAGATCTTTGGTGGCATCTAACTGCACATGAGTCAGGGTCTTTGGCGTCTAACGCAATAACCACGGTGGTCGTTCCGAATTCACAAGACCTTTGGTTCGTTACTGCACTGGAAGTCGTCAAAGAATGCCGTCCCAAGTTCGACTTTGAATGAGTCAGACTAGTTTAAACTAGCATGCGAATCAATTTAATGCAAAATGCGAGAATACGCTTCGATTTGTAATGATGAATTGCAAAAACATAGTTACATCGACGTGCGTGGAATTTGTGACACAAAGGCGTTCCGGAATTCACTGTTGACATGAAATAGCAAAGTACCAAGGGCTTGGCGTACAGGCATTTGAAGATTGCATATATTAGGGAAGACGCGTACGTCGCTTATGCGACAAAAGGAAGCAGCAAAGAGGTTGTTCTTATACAAATAAAACAGCACTTAGTAGCGCGTACTTACGTCTTTGTGACAACATAGACAATGGGAATATGACATATGCCCAGTCCCCCTCGCGGTAAGTATAACCAAGCCGCGCAATACAAATTCATACGTAAATCCACTTGGGCATGTACTTTGCGAGTTTCTATGATCCAACGTTACTGATTTTTCATATTTTTAACAATTGACGTTGCATTTTATAATTTTGAGTGAAATTGATGAGTTTTATACAAATTTTACTTTAAGATTATTTTGGAAATTTTAATTTTAACACCGCATCGCAAAGTGTTCAAGTGATTAACAAATTTTTCGGTCGTTTTTAGATTTTATGTATTGTATTATACATACTATACTTCGAGGTTCTTAAATTCTTTTGAACATTTTTAAAGATTTGAGTAGTAAAGATATTTATTAAAAAAACTCAGAAAAAATCTCAGAAAATCTCTGTAAAAGCTCTGAAAAATCTCAGAACAGTTCCAATTTTGACAGTGCTTTAAAGATTTAATGTCCTATAAAACTAAAGTTTGAAAATTTCATCTCAAGAAAGTTTGCAAACGTCAGAAAGGTTGTGAATCTTTAGATTTCTGATAATTTTGTGTCTGATAGGCACAAGTCTTAAATTTTATCCACTGGGCAAAATTAAATTCGTCATTTAAAATTTAAGAGTCTTGAATTTTAGAATTCTGATTATAAATTTGTTTAATTTCAAGATATTTAATTTTAGAATTTGTCAATTCAAGATTTTGCTTCCTAAACATTTAAATTTTAGAATTGTAAATAAAATTTTATTTCATTTTAAAATATCTACTTTGCGAATTTTTCAAATGTACAATTTTGTTTTTAATAATTTTTAATTACAGCAAATGTTGAACTATTAATTTTTAATTATAAATTATTTAATTTTAGAATTTTGAATTACAAAATTTTGATTTTAGAAGATTTACATTTTATAGTTTTGAATTTTAAAATATCAAATTTTAGATTTTTTTCTATTTTATAATTGTAAAATACTTAATTCGTCAATATTTATTTTATAAAAGTCTACATTTTCTATGCCATTTTATTTGTGGTTAAAAATTTAATTGCGTATTTTATTATTTGATAAAAAATAAAAATTAAAAAATATTTTTTTTTAAGTTGAAAAAATAAGCAGTTCTTTCTTATAGGGAGAATTCGTTTTCCCTCATTTAAAACTTTTTGTCTGAAAAAATATATATAGTATTAAATAATTATTAGTTTAAATGAAAAAAAAAAAATTTTTAAATCCGAATCTATGTTTCGTTCTGTGACACGTTCTCGAACTCATCAGTAGGGCCAAACGGTCCTACTATGCTTTTATGTTCATACTCGTTTAAAACATGTATTCCTAGCCCACAGTTATATTTTTCACTACCATAATTTGTTATTTTTGTGTTTTTCATCATTGACCTGTCAGAAAACGTACTTTCTGTTTGTCAATTTTTCACCAACATTTTTTGTCAACAATTGAAAATCTGGGTTTACCCAAGTCACCGTTTGGCGGCAGCACTTTACGGACGATTTTGTGATATGCTTTCTTCGAAAACAATGATATTGCGTTTTAAAATATTAATAATTAATCATAAAAAAATAATGTTGGTATATATAGCTTATAAACAGCAATCCCTCTGATTTAAAAAAATAATTGTTGCTTATTTTAAAACATAATTGTTGGTTACATTGTTGGTTACAAAGGTTAACTTTATGATTGATGTATTAATTGAATTTTAACTTCAGATGTATTAAAATATAAAATACAAAAAAAAACAATACTTTCATATTTTAGCATATAAATTTTTATCTCGATTATAAGTTTATACAGGGTTTAATTGTCAATACACAGATTTATTTATTTTTATTTTTACAGTACACAGAAAAATATTACATCATTTCAAAAAAATCCTCCAAATAAGTTGTAACCAATCATAAAAGCTCAGAAAAATTGAACAATTCGACTGATTTCAAAACATAATTTTGGTTACAAAGGTTAACTTTATAATGTATTAATTGAATTTTAACTTTAGATGTATTAAAATATAAAATACAAAAATATTTATTGTTTGTTAAAAAACAATACTTTTGTATTTTAGCATATAAATTTTTATCTCGATTATAAGTTTACAGGGTTCAATTTACAGTACACAGATTTATTTATTTTTATTTTTACAGTACACAGAAAAACATTACATCATTTCAAAAAAATCCTCCAAAGTTGTAACCAATCATAAAAGCCCAGAAAAATTGAACCCCAAAAACAATTACATTGTAAAAAGGGTTACGCAAGAGTTACGCAGAAAATACTAAAAAGTTTCTCCTCCTGAAACTCCCAGCCTCCAAAAATAAGATTATTAAAAAACTCTCAACCTCTAAAACCCTAAACCACCAAAAATAAGATTTTTTTAAATTATGCAGAAAATATATCTCCCCCCAAATATAAAAAAATTATTTAAAAAATTACTACAAAGAAATAGCCATTCTCTATCCTCTACTAAGCGAATAATATTTAACAAAAAGGAATGATATCAAAACCCCAAAAACAATTACATTGTAAAAAGGGTTACGCAAGAGTTACGCAGAAAATGCTGACCCAAAAATATATATATATCCCCCAAAATTCCTTTAGATAAATAAACTTTCTATCAAACCCCCAAAAAGACTCTTCTTATAAAAAATTATCTCTAAAAAATGTATACATAACTAACAAAACGTAATGATATCCTTATTATAAGCAAGAGAATTAAAAATTGAATCAGGACATATATTGAAAACGTTTTTACAAATATACTCTATATATACAAAATATGTACAAGATTTAAATTTTATAATTATTATAAGTACAATAATATAAACAAGAGTTTCGACAAAATTTGATTGAGATAAGCAGCCGCAGGTACAAAGCTGAGCATGGTTTTGTGTAACTCAGACACGACTAATACTCGCGAACTCATGGCTGAAATAAAAGCATACAAAGCCGCAATCATTCTTCATGTTTGATTGTTTGATTTGTTCGGTCGTTCCTACAGTGTATCTCTAAAAATTGTGAAATTTCGCCAGTTATTCCAAGATATCGTAGCCAGTCCATCGACACAGTTCTCGAACAACGGGAGACTTGCTCGACTTTTTGCACTCCTCTTCCGGTATGAAAAAGTGATACTACGTCGTTGAAAGAATTAGGTTAGCGCGCTGGGAACGTTTCAAGCGTTGTAACATCAGCAGCCCTAATGACAGCATTGTGCTCGCACGTAGGTGAGAATAGCTGTGAGTACTTGAAGCAATACTCTCCCATTATCACATTTGCACACGTTACGTTATGCGCACGTACTATTTCGAAATGGAGAACAAACAAAGATTACTTCGCGCGGATTGCACGACTCGAATATATTCCGTATCAATTTACATTTCGCTTCAAAGCACACCTCTGTCCTTTGCTGCGAATTTCTTCCTCCCGCTATATCTCAGCCTATCGGTGATCATTTAGCAATCGTTTGTTCTACAAATAGCAAACATTCAATCAAGAAGGTGTCGCGCATGGCCAACATTTTAAATCAGAGATTTGGCGCCAAAAGTACATTTTCTCATTTTTTGTTTTAGGTAATAATTAACCACAAAATGTGCTGTGTTTATTTGATTGTCTATTAAACGGGGGTCATTTTGATATATGTTTCATCAAAATTGATTGTGTAATAACACTGTACAGTTACAAAATGATCTGTTTGAACCAAAACATAACCTCTTGCGACCCTTGTGAAGTTAACGTCGCAAAATCGTCCAAAAATCATTTTGAAAGGAGTTCTGAATAGCGCCCAAATAGTTCTAGAGTTCTTCCCAATATAAACAATAGTTCTAGTATATTAAGTCCAAAAACCCAAATATTAAAAATACAGTGCTAACTTCACGCAGCGCCCACTTTACGGTGAAAATAGTTCTCAGCGTGTTAAATGATGCCCATTAAAAAGTTCTAGAGTTCCTCAGAATTATACGAATAGTTCTGAGTAAACAACAAAGTTATAAACACTTTTGAGTTCCACTTAAAAGCCACGCGCTGGAACGAGATAAAATTAAAATTAAAATAAAAATAGTTCTGGCATCAGTTCTGAATAGCGCCCAAAGAGTTCTAAAGGAATCTCTAATAACATTTTTTGATTAGACTCGATTTAGAAAAATTATTCGCATTTTTAAGTTACATTTTTGAGGGGGATAAGACACTCCTCAAAACCATGGGATACCTCAAAAATGAAACTTAAAAATGCGAATAACTTTTCTAAACCGAAAATAATCAAAAAATGTCATTAAAGATTCCTTCAGAACTATTCCGGCGCTATTCAGAACTCCCATCAGAACTGTCTTAATATTAAAATAGTCTTATCCTCCCAGATAGCATGGGTAAACTCATAAATGAAACTTAAAAATGCGAATAATTTCTCTAAATCGAGTCTAATAAAAAAATGTTATTAGAGATTCCTTTAGAACTTTTTGGGCGCTATTCAAAACATCCATCAGAACTGTCTTAATCGTAAATTTATCTTATCCGCCAACAAGGAATAAGATAACTATAAAACGAAACTTAAAAATGCGAATAACGTTTCTAAATCGAATCAAATTAAAAAATGTTATTAGAAGTTCTTCTAGAACTCTTTGGGCGCTATTCAGAACTGATGCCAGAACTATTTTTATTTTAATTTTGTCTCGTTCTAGCGTGTGGCTTTTAAGTGGAACTCAAAAATGTTTATAACTTTGTTGTTTACTCAGAACTATTCGTATAATTCTGAGGAACTCTAGAACTTTTTAATGGGCATCATTTAACATGCTGAGAACTATTTTTTACCGTAAAGTAGGCGCTGCGTGAAGTTAGCACTGCATTTTTATATTTTTCAAAATAATTTTTGGACGATTATGCGGCGCTAACTTCACACGGGTGTAGAATTCAACCAAGAAATACTTGAGGTTTTAAACTGAGAATTCTCTAATTTTTTTCTTTAGTGTAGAGACTCTGGTAAAAATATTTTTCAGAAGAACTCTGAATAACTTAGAAAACCTCTGAAAACTCTAAATACACTCTGAAAAGTCCCAATCGTGACACTTTTTGAGAGATTTAGATACTTTTTAGAGTTTGTACGTACTTTTTATTTTTCAGAGTTCTTCATATATTTTGTGATATTTTTTTTTAAAGATAATTGTCAAACTTTTTCATACCTCCCTTATGTATTTTCAGACAAAAAAAAATGTTACACCGCGGTTTGAATTCAAAACCATATAATTACGAATTCGAAATTTAGACACTGAGCCAAGTTTCATTTCTGAATGCCTTTTCTGATTTTTTTTTAAGTGTGCCGAAGTAATTGTTCTAGTTTCACGAACGTATTCAGCAACCCCATTAAACAAACTTTATTTATACAGACACATATAAATTTAATGAATTATTTATAAAATTGTAAAACAATTATATAAAGTTAAAAATTGATCACGTATTTATTTCAAACTGGAATGTGCCGTTTGTTTAATTATAATTACAATTATATTTACATATAATTACAATTAATTATAATAAACAATAATTATTGTTTATTGATTATTTTTAATTTGATTAAAAGTAATTACATTATATTGGTAATTGATTAAAAAGAAAATATCTCTTTCAAATTGATTGATCGATTATTTTTTTGATTGATTAAGAGTATCAATTATTTTTTCAATTGGTTAAAAGCAATCGATTACTTTCTTAATTGATTAAAAGTAATTTATTATTTTTTTAAATTCATTATAAGTAATCGATAATTTTTTAATTGATTAAAAGTAATCGATTATTTTTTAATTGATTAAAAGTAATTGATTAAAAGTAATCGATCAACTTTTCAGTTGATTAAAAGTAATTGATTATCTTTTGAATCGATTAAAAGTAATCGATTATTTTTTTAATTGATTAAAAATGTTTTTATTTATCATCAGATTAATTGATTCTCTGGTAAAAATATTTTTCATAAAAACTCTGAAAATAATTCAGAAAACCTCTTAAAAAACACTCTGAAAACCCTCTGAAAAGTCCCCATTGTGACACTTTTTCAGAGATTTAGGTACTTTTTAGAGTTTTTACGTACTTTTTATGTTTCAGAGTTTTTCATACATTTTGTGACATTTTTTAAAAGATAATTGTCAGACTTTTTCATACCTCCCATTTGTATTTTCAGACACAAAAAAAATGTTTCACCGAGATTTGAACTCGAATATGTAATTACGAATTCGATACTTAGGCATTGAGCCAAGTTTCATTTCTGAATCTCCTTGTTATCAAACCTATAATAAGCTGTAGTATTAAAATGCTTACTTCGTAAAAAGACTCAGATTCTTGTAGTCTTCAACAAGTAAGTTTGGCTCAGTGTCTAAGTTTTGTAATTATAATGTTTCGAGTTCAAATCTCGGTAAAATTAAAACTGAATTTCTATAATTTGTTTTTTAATATATTATATATTGTGTGATTGCCTATACATGAATAAATAATAAATAAACAAAAATAATAAAAAAAAATTTTTTTTTGAAAAATTAAAAGAGAAGTATGAAAATGTCTGACAATCGTCTTTAATAAAAAGTAACCAAAAACTGAAACAGTCTGAAAAACTATGGAAATAAATTGAAACGTAAAAATTCAAGCTTTTTCTGACGTGTTCACATTTTTGTTTAGATAAGATTTTCAGACTTCAATTTTGTGAAGTTAAATATCTGAAAAAGTGTTACATTTGGGACTTTTCAGAGTGTTTTCAGAGTTTTTTTCAGAGGATTTCTGAGTTATTTTCAGAGTTTTTATGAAAAATATATTTGCCAGGGTATTTAAATTATGTTTATTAATTGTTCATTTAACTTATTGCACTAATGATTTGGAACGTTCAAATTGATTAATAAAGTCAAAGTACCTAATTTCTTTATACATTATAATATATGTAATTGTATTAATTAATAACAAATAAATTTAATTTAATTATTAGCGTATGATTAAACTTTGAATTTTGTATACAATTCATATCATAATATTCCTGCATAAATTGCAAAATTTTGTTAAGTATATCATTCAAACTGTGTATTAAAATATTCTGTTACAATGATTGATTGAAGCTGATTTTTAATGAAAAATGGATATTTCCAATTAATTACATCAATTCGCAACAATTCATTCATGAAATTTTACACGTAACTAAAAATTCTTTAAACATTAATTGACGGTGTATAACATCAAACACGCGCTAATTAATGGCGCTCAATAATATTTAATTGACTGTTAGCTAAGTAATACTTTTTCCAATTACATTTGTGTTTACTTTGTTATAAAACATGTTTGAATTGCAATAATTCGCATTAACTGTTAAACAAAGCGTACATACTTGATAATCAGTCGAACAAATTGTTTTAAACACTATAATCCAATTTCAGGTGATCAATTGCGATTTGTTTGAAATGGAGTAAATATATTCCAGTTTATAAACTCAGATTTAAATTATAAAACAGAGGCAAGCTAGATGTGTGCCGTAAATTGTGCTTAATTATCTATCAATCGCGGAGTAAACCTAATCTTTTTAGCCTACATTTAATGAACGATCTCGATTGACAGTTCAGCTACTCAAACAACACAAGAACTTCACTTAGTTTTGAATCCATTAATAAGATTATCCTGGCAAACAATCATGAGCGCAAAGCATAACGACGCAAAAAGTATTACGCTACGTGTTTCTCTCTCGATACGTCACGTCGCAAATGAATATAATCATCGTCCATCGAATGACTCTTTTTGCCACGCCGGGAATCATTTTCTATTTTCATCTTCATTTTCCTAAGCAGCGCGAGCAAATCGTCGCAAGTGAAATGCTTTTGCCGGAGCGTCGAAAAAGTCTTCGTGCCGGCAATTACAATAATAACAGTCATCTTCGCGCGCAGCAGTCGATCTCTTGGGCGCACGAAAAAGAGAGAGAAAAAAGAGAAGGAAGAGCGGAAGAAAAAAAATTAAAGCGTCAAAATGAAAGCAATCGCGGGATAAATCGTCACGCTCGAGGCCGGGACGCGAACCCAGCGCGGATTTGCATGCACTTATTGTTATATAAGGGGTTATTAGATGCAAAACGCGCGTTTCTCGTCTGCTTCTCGCGTGGCTCGTCGAAAAGGCAAAAGGGTATGTGGGATAGCGAGTCAGTATGTCAACGTGTTCGCGTCTCTCCTCGCGCTGTCCTTCCACTCTGTGCCGCGGAATAAGGCCGCGTGTAGAGCGAGATGGATGGCTCCGCGACGGAGAACCGGAAGAACGTGACGGAGATAAACAACAACTGGTATCATCGCGGCCCCCCATACGCGAGCAACGCCATTTAAGAATCTAAACCGTTGTCATACACCTGCGTCACGAAATTCCTCCGTAAAATCCAATTAAATTTTTATCGTGTCGCTTTCGTGAGCCGGACCGGCATTTTTATTTACCTTACGCGGGCACAATTTACGAACCACTGAATAAACATCGAGTCGTTAACCCAATTCTTATCAATTTATCGCCGTAAAAATGCGGCCCATCTTTCCTTCTAAATTAAATAATTCGTTTAATTGGCTGACTTCGATTTATAAATAATAACGTAATGCGAACGGCTAACGGACAGGGGAAGGGGGTTATTACGTAAATTATTGTCCCATTCGGGGAGATATTTTTTCATCTTCATATCGGAACTTGACAAATAATTTAATTTGACGAGGGCTTAATCTATAGCAGGACGCACTTTAACACGGTACCGATCTGATAAAATACTTCATTTGGGATCATTCTTTATTTGTATATTAATATTGAGCGGTAATTTGTTTTTTAATGAGACAGGTCCGTGGTATCGAGTTAATGGCAAGAATGCTGTTTATTTTCAGTCGGGTTTTATTGAGTTGTGAGAATGAATGATTCAAAAATTAAGGAACATTGGAAATTACAAGTTATTTAGCGTTTTCGATTTTTCTTTATAAATGATTATACAGTAATATATTTTTGTGAGCAAGAAAAACATTAAAAAATGTAACTTCGAATTCTTGTTTTTTTATTGCAGAAAAAGTAATTCAACAAAAAATGAGGTTTCATATTATTTAATTCGATTTGATAATCATGCTAAAGTATAAGTATAAATATGTCAGTAACAAATTTAACCATTTTTAATCATTTATTAAACTATTTTCCAAAAAAGTGTGTTTAATTATTGACTTATTTTTGTTGAAACAGTTAAATTCATTTTCGTATATCCAATTTGGTCAGTTTAAAAATTAATTTTGTTAAATCAACGAAATTTCTCTGTTCATCACACAAATAACAAAAAGCAATTTTTTAAAATCAATAAGACTTTTTTTCAAATTAACTACAGACTGTATACAAAATTCTATTTGTCAAATTAGCTTTACATACACCCAGAGAAAAGATTTAATCGCGATGAATAAATTTATTTATTCAAAGTATTTTGTTCATTTTGATTAAATCATTTATTCGTTTTGAATAAATTTTATTCAAATTTAATAAAATAATTATTCAATTTGAATAAAGTAATTAAAACATTTATTCAAACCAAATTTGAATACAAGTTTATTCAAATTGAATAAACTTATTCGAGCTGACTAAATCATTTCTCTGGGTGTATAGTTCTGTCTGTATAAGTTGTTCCAACTGGTATAATTTTTATGAGCGAAGAGAATTTTTTCAACAACATTTTTTAACAATTAATTTGTGAGAAACTTTTATTTTTTATGACGACAAGCGTTCAAAATGAGTGTTTACAGTTTTATATTTTATATTGTCAAAAAAGATGACAATTTTATCATAATTATTTTTTAGTTGGTTATTTGACTAATAATATTTAGTAAAAAATGTATATTTATAACGATATTTGATTAATTAAAATTTGTTTGAACAAATCTTTTGTTGTCAACTTCTTATAATATATCTTTTAACGTGGCAATTTATATTAAAGCACTTTGTATGATGAAATATTTCTTTTTTTGTTTTTATTCAAATTTACATTTCACTATTTTTGTGTGTATTCAACGTATTATTAGGAAGTGTGTGTAAATAGGTTCAACGAATTTCCGAATGTAAGTTTAGTAGAATTACATTATTTTATTAATAATACATATTTTCTATTAATATTATTATACTGTACGGTCAAAAGTATAACTTATATTGAATCTTTGTAACGGATTGCAAATTTTAACTTCGAAATTGGAAAATATATAGAAATTCACTCGAGTCAATCTGTGCATGTGAAATTCTGTGTCATTGACATTCGTTTATAAAAGGAGACTTTTTGTTACATAACAAAATACTATTAATAGACTTATAGAACAAAAAAGTTAGTTGACACAAATTGATTCATGAATTACGAAACAAAATTCAACGAAATGTCTCGCGTGTTATTCAACTTCATGATTCGATTTAATTGAGTTTACTCGATAGGACAATCAAATTAATCAACAACATTTGCGAATGAAGTTAGAAAGTTACAGACTAATACATAATCTAAACTATACAAGAAGGTTCGCTAAATGATGTCGCAATCGGCTTTTTCATCTTCCGAAAACGTTGAACTGCCGCAAACTTTGATATGATAATTTGCCGTCGAGGCATTACGTTAATAAAAGTAAAAAGTTGGGCTCCAATTTATCTCCCTATTACATCGCGCGCGACTTGTTCCTTTTGGCGAACGTTCGTCGAGTTCAATGATTTTCTGCGATCGACGAAAATCGCTCGTTCCGTACGTCATACGGGATTCAACGAGCGCAACTAGTTTGTGAAAGTTTCGTCGTTGACGTCGGTTTCGTCGGGACCAATTTTCTGGGATGCGACAGCGCCTCAATTTCGCGCTTTCTGCACGGAATCGAAAAAAGGAACGCAAGGCCAGCTTCCGCAAGATCGAGGCTCGTCGATAATTAATTGTATAATTAGCGATCGCGCTTCGGGAAGGAAAAAGGACGCAGAAAATGAGGCAGAAGAAAGGAGCGAACGCCCGCCTCTTAACTCGTCCTTAATTCGCTCTTTATCATCGCGCCAATGATAACACTTTTTCAATCAAGTGTGTCACTCTGCAGGCACACTCGTGCGAATGACTTCCTTCGCGTGACTCGAATCACACTCACGTTAACATTACGCTATCAGCCGCGGAGAAACGTGAGCATTATTCTTTTTGTTCGCCGCATCGTTGCATCCTTTTTCGCTCCTCTTATGAATCACACGCGCGAGAAAGTTTCCGCGTATGATGACGGCAATTAAGAGAAAATCGCCTTATTAAGTATCGATGATACTTGAACGCGCTTTGAAATCAGGCTGATCTTTTTGGAGGAAACGGATAGTTTTATTCCGACGCGGTGGTCAATTACGTCCACCTAATTTGCACTCTAAAACCGGCGGATCTTATTGCAACCGGAAAATGTTAATTGATAGTTGATTTTCTACACGGTTTTTTAAGTTTCGATGTAGAACTTTCGATGGTTCGAATTATCATTCATTTCATTGACTATGAGTACTGTTTTTAAATATTTATATACTGATATGGAACAAATTTGTATTATGACATGATACTACTTTGATTTGTTTTCATTTTTTAATTAGGGCTGATCATTTGAACCATACTAATTTAGTATATGTATAGAATGATCTGAATATGAATGTTTCAAATGCAAACATTTGGATGTAATATTATTAACGATTTGGTAACATAACATTTGAAATGTAATTTTTTCTATTTTATTTTATAATTAAGTTTTAATTCAATGACTAATAGGCGAGAGTTATATTTAATTTCTTTTTGAATCTTGAACTTTTGATTTTGGCAATAGTAAAATGTATGTTTTTGTGTTGCACAAAGAAAGTGATATCCTGAAATTAACTGTTTTTTGGATCAAGAAAATTAGAAACGGAAGGAAATTTCACTCCTAAAGTACCAAACGCAGTGAATCTGAATCACTGCGGATTTTTACGACATTTCAAATTAAGTGGTTTTATTTTCAGTACTTTAAAGTTTCTCTTTTGATCAAAACATTCTAAACTTAGTAGTAAACATAATAACTTAGCAACCGTTTTCTGTGGTAAAAATGAGTTATAGCATTCACGTACGACTTAATCAAATTTTTTTGTATAAATAATTGGTAATTTTACCTAGAAATTATCCAAAATTCAAATTGTACTATAAAACCAGTACAGTCTCCACTTATAAATGAAAATCTAAACTAATTGAAGGTGATTTCTAAAAACTCTTCAGGCGTCTTGACTGTAACAATTTAATTTGTATCCAAGTCCACAACTGAATTTCTCACAGAGACACAAACTGTTCAATGCTGTAATAACACATCTCGCTAACAGACGAGTGTATAATAATGCGCATAAGCGAAACAGCGAGGAGAAATCGAAGGCGATTTTCGCGCCGACTGTAATTAAGTGGTTCCTTTTTTTTGCGCAACGCCGCGGGAATAACCCGTGTCGTCGGAGAACGCACGATATTTGGCCCGCTAAGCCGAGATCTGCAAAAATGAATAATCGGCCCGGCTACATTGTAACGTGGCCGGTTCCGGCGGGCGAAACGGGCGGGTTAATTGGAAAAATCCGATTGATTAATGCGCCTATTAACGCAGCGAGTCTCGCCATTCTTTGTTGCTCTTCACTTTCACGCTCACGAATTTCAACGGACCCGTGCATGTAGCGGGTCACATGCGCTTTTGGAGCTTCACCAGGTGCGCTAAATAAACCGACTAACGGTACACCGTTACGTCACGCTGCACCTGTCGTG
>JABFPI010000081.1:0-14143 GCA_022817465.1 Embidobia sp. ZL-2020 | reverse complement strand
AACCAGGTAAAAATAACGTTATTTTGAGAAAATCGCGTTTAAAGTTTAAAGTTACGTTTACAGTTATATTTTATGTAAACAATGGTATTAGTACATTTCGCTACTAGGAGGGAAAAGTAAATTGTTCACTCGTGAGTTTGTTGCACGAGGAGTAGCCGAATGTAATACAAACTCACGAATGGGCAATTACTTTTCCTTCCCAGCAGGAAACTATATTTCTCTTGATAAGCGCAGAAAAGACCACTTTAAGTTGGTGCGGAGCCACGAAAAGTGGACTTGTCTCGCGCGTACCAAAAAAAAATATATACCTTATCCTTAATCAGTTATTCCTGCACCATATACATCACCCTGTAACGAGACGCGGGCCAGCCCTGTGGACAAGTGCTAACTGGCGACATCTCTCTTGGTTTTTTTTTGGTTCGTTTGGGCGCCAGGTCGGTGCTTGCACACCTAATCTCTAAACTTTTGGCGGGTTAAGACAAATGGTAAAAGGGTGAATGTATAAATAAAGAAACACACTATAGATAGACGGTTCAACAAGACAAATTCAATCAAAATCGCCCTTCCTTCGGCTCACTCTTCCCTCGGGACCGGATCAAAAAATAATAAATAATTCTTTGTCTATATTTTACGCCGTCTTGGCGCCATCTGGGTCCATTTATGTGCGCGCAAGAAATCTCCGATTTTCGAAATAGGAACCGGCATATATTAAACGAGACGAGCAAAAACTTTTGGAACAAATGAACATAACATGAAACATATAAAAAGGACAAATGAAATGAAATGTAGTCGCGAAAAAATCTAATAACACGTGTATACGGGACAGTGCACAACATAGCAAATGAGTGCACATTTTCGAAGTGCACTTCCCGATAAAGTGGGTCCGGGCGTGGTGCTATATAATCAAAGAAGAACGGACTTACTCAGGCCACCAATGGCAGGAAACGCTAACAGCCGCTTTGTATTTTTATTTTTTGTTTTTTAAATAAAATGTAGGCATGAAATAATTTTAATATTAAATATTTAAACTAATCAGAACCATACAATTTATAAACTTTTTAACTAAATTCAAATGCATTTTATCATTGAATCTGTATTTTTTTAAAATTTATTGGAATTGCCTGGTTTTTATTCTCAGCCACGTATATATACATATACGTATTCGTATTTATAAATATTGTTTTATAATTTCATATAGACGCCGATAGGTGCTCACATAAATGTATATACATCCATGTGTAATAGATGCGGTGGTGAATTATAATTTTAAAAATGTAATCAATTCGACAAAAAGTTACAAGTAACGTATACCGCTAATTTTAAACGTTAAAAGTTATATATGTAACGTGCAACGCGAATTCCTAAGCATAACACGTAACAATGTAACACGTTACTTATTTTTATAAACGTTATACGTTACAAGTAACGTGTAACGCTAACTTGTATAAGCGCTACACGCTACTAAGTAACGTTCAACGCATATTTGTAAACGTTACACCTTAAATATAACGTTTAACACTAAAATTTATGCATTACAAAGTTGCCCAACTCGGATCCCAAGCTTTTTCAATTAAGTTCCAATGGTGTCATAACACTAGGTGTATTAATTTTAAATATTAATAGTAATTTATACAATACCTTTGTAAACAATCATTACTGTGCCAAATGAGTTCTGGGCCAAATGGTTTTTGGGCCAAATAATAAGCATCCAATGATCTGTGATGTCCTAGATTTAATAAAATATAGTTATACAAAATATAATTAAAATCATGCTTTATGTTTTCATTTATTTTTGGATATCAAAAGTGAAGGTTCAAAAACGTTTCATGGATGCATGGTCTTACTTAAAGTGGAAAAAATGTGTTTTAAGTTGGTAATCCGAGCCGATGGCGAGGACTACCAACGTAAAACTTGTTTTTTTTTCTAAGTTTTGTACGATGTTTTTCTTTGACAAGAAAATAAAATATATTTTAACGATAAAAACATATTTTATTTTTGAGCCAGGAAAAATAATTATAATATGAGGATTACGAACTCCTGTAAATCCAATTAATTTAACTATGTATTTAAAATAAATGCATATTATATAAATAGTATTTTATATTAAGATTATTGCAAACTTAATAAATTTATTAACAATGGATTACGAAAATGTACTTTTATTTTATCAGTTGAAATAAGTAATTGTTTCATCTATTTATTGATAATTCATTTATTTAGTGCTCGTATAATTCTATTCTTCTGTATGATATAGAATGTTCTAATGGTATAAGGATAACTATACAGTAGGGTCAAACCGAAACTACTGATATATTTGATAGAAATGACAATTCGCCATTGAACGATGCCTTCAGTCGTCTGTTGATTAATCTAGATGAGAGGTATTCTACTGTGTGTAGTCTACAACTGTCTAAACATGGATATCTGTTATGAGTGTTAGACTATAAATGCACTCCATTTACATCCTTTAACCGCAGCTTTACCGCAAAGCCGAGGAGCCGATTTACTTAATGGCTTGAACGATCTTAACGTGCGAAATGATTTTATGAATTTAATTAGTGCGACTTAAATTTATTAAACTAAGTTAATCTTAGACTACAAATAAAAAAAAATTTCATAAAACCTTAGTCATTGTTACAGAGAAAATTTATATTTGGTAATAGAGTTTGCAAATCTTGCGTTTTCAACATAAGTATAATATTACTTCATCATAAGTATAATATCGATGCATAATATTATAATTATGTTTTAAGATATACAGGGTGATTCGTTTTATACTGCATTGCAGAATATCTGAAAAACTACATATGGAATGAAAGATTTGAAAAAAATTATATGTTATATAATGTCAATTTTGACCATCCAATGACAATACATTTGATTCCATGCCCCTACTCCTAGTAGAATGTGAAAAAAGGCGCTGAAAAGGTTTTTGAGTGGTATTTCTAAGTGTAAGCAAGACGTAAAAGAGGCTCTTGCAGGAATCAAAAAGGTGAATACAAACTCTGAAAATTAGATTTTTTTGATGAAATGTACATTTACAAGGTTTATTGGTCGACTAATTATCAATTTATTATTCAGTTTTACAATTTCAAAATTGAGTATTTAAAATGATTAATCAAAAATAAAAATTATTAAATTTTGTCGCGTATTACAAATCCTCGCGAAAAACAATTGCTAACATGCCAACATGCTTGCTTGTGATATATACAAGTCTGTGCTATGTAAAGTTTACAAATGGTCTAGCTTGTGAAAATCCCAAGCTTGCTTGTGTCGAGTACAATAAACGCATGAGATTGTCACAATCTCATGAAACTTGTTGATTTCACAATTATAGTTATGTAATATCTCCATGCTATATTTGTAAATAATATTGACAATTAAAATGAAGTGATTTGGATGCGAAGAAATAGAATTATCATGATATTAAGTCATCGCCGTATAGAATTTATAGGTTAGGATGAAAATGCAATTGTTTTCAAAGCAACCTTTTTTTACGAATGCTGGAAAAACGCTAGACTATAAATTAAATATCCAAGTAATAAATTCAAAATTCCCTCAAACTTTTATTTCCAATTTATTTTTACTGTTAAAATTGGTTAAAATTATTGTATTTAATTTACCATGTTTATAAAATAATCAAATCATCTAAAATCTAAAAATTAAAAATAATTCCTTTTTTAACTTACAATTTAATACTTTAAATAATTATTAACAAATCCAGAAAAAGCGTTTACTTAGCTGATCAAAAAAGTGAACAATTTCAAATAAGTTCAAATAAGTGACACGTTGATCACCGGTGTCAACTCGCCTTTATGCGCATGCGCAAAAACAGACTTGTGATTTTCACAAGCTAAGCTTGTATTTATGACACGAATATCTTGTACAATCTACATTTGTACTCGTCTTGTGTATATTACAAGACAACTCGTATGAGACACAAGATTTTCTTGTTTATATTACAAAAAGGTTGGATTGGGAATTCATCATTTCGTGGACTTATATAATTCACAAGCAATTGTTTTCCGTGTAAATATTGTATGAAATTTAATTACCATTTAAAATAAATCCTGTACCCCATACAATCCCCAATCAAATTATATGATCACATACGATACAATTAAATAAATTGAGTATATTTTTAGGTGAATTCCAAAAGTAATTCATACTTTCAAAAATGAGCTTACTTTTTAAGTTGCAATGACGACAAAGACAATTTTTAAACAAGAAAATATGCACAATTTCGTATGGTTATTTTATAACTTCCTGTTTTTATAATTTTCAAATTTGTGCAAAAGTGAATGATTACAATTTTAAAAAATGGGGAAAAGTATTGTGTAAGTTTAACGCGAAAACCACATATCATTTTATAAAATGTAAACTTCTAAATTGATAAAGACTATAGCCAAACAGGGTTAAATATCGGACGATTAAAATTTAAATTATAACTGAAATTCCCCAAGTACTAAATAACGTATAAAATAATATTAATCTCATAATTTTGTAATAGCTAATATTCATAAAATGAAACAATCTTTTACGATAACATTAAATAATTCTCAGTATCATTTATAAATTATTATCCTTTTACGATGAAATCTATTGCTCTTTTTATTCAATAAATTGATTATTTCAACAGTTCAACAGTTTTCTTTAATGCATTACAAAACAATTTTAAAATAATTATATAAATTAATTCTATAATCGTTAAACGTTCCGCGGATCTGTACTTATGCTTTTACGTCAACACTTTTAACACACATATGATATATCGTCAGGAAAATTGAGTTATAAAACAATTAAATTTATGTTACTAAATGAGATTATGTAATTTACGTAAACTATCAAGTATTTTTCAAAAATTCTTGATGAAACGTGTTAAGTTTTTTTGGCATCCAGATCATTCCAAGACTTTTTAGCACGCTGACAAAAGGCCCGACCTTCGTTCTTACATGTTGCTATAATTGCATTTTTCCCTTCCGTTCGCACCGTGCAAGATTGGTGTTATCCTTAAAATACTTTCCCATCTCTCATCGTAACTAATACATGACAAACACTTTTTTGATCAACGCGGAATTCAACTTTCTCTAATTCTTTACGAGTATGACACGCGTACGATGAATTCCTTAACGAAAAAGTTCCGTACTCAATAGACGTTCAAATAGCGAAATTGATGAATACTTTTGGAATCTTAAAAATCTATTTTATGGTAACTTGAGGTGTTCGTAATTGTGATTAATCTATTAATCAATTCATGACAATATTTATTGCGAATCGTTACAAAAAATAATAAAAATAAGTGAATCGTTTCATTCGGATATTTGAATTGGTAAGGTTTCGCGTTAATTTTGAGAGAATAATTTTATTGTTTCGAGGAGATTTATTGCATTGTTTACAGTCGTAAATTAGATAACTGTGCAAACTTTAAAAATGTCATTCTCTCATTAATGATCGATATTAACATGCTTATTACTATAAATCAATTCCTCAACCATGATGTGTTCACCCATCCACCATATGGTTTCCTTTACAATACTTAACCTCAATTAGCCTAGACGTAATTGGAAGTCAGTGGCCATATTTCCTTATAATTATGTTTGATTCAATATAATAAAACTGCGTTTGTTGTTCAGGAATCGAGAGAAATCGGTTCGTTTGGATTAAATGAAAAATTGAAGTAATTGCTCGAAAATAGAGATTTGTTACGCGAATCATAATTTATCAGACTGTTACCATTCTGATATTCAATTTACAATTTTTTTCATTATAACTTATGTGCTGAATAACAAATATACAACAAATTAAGTATCATTAGTTTAACTTAATAATTGTAATTCATTACTTATACTTGTATAATATTTAAATATAAAATACAAACACTACAGAAGCTAGTACAAAAATGTGCATCATATGTTGATTTAAAATTTATAAATTAATAAATTAATAATTATGTTATACGAATTATGTTTATAAACATAAAATTTAAGTATACTTAAATGATTTATATTTACGCTGTGCCTACATTTACAGGATGACACAATTATTTTAATTAATTTACAACTCTTGATTTTAATAAAGTTATTGTAACAAAATAAAATAAATCAATTATAATTAATCTGAATTCACAAATGCAATTAATTTTTGTTAGTCAAGTCGTTACAACGCATATCGTAGTCACGGTTTACGTTTATGAAAAAAGTTGTAAAATCAAAGTAGTAACTTTTACCCTTTATGTATGAAGATTGTTGGTGTATTTTAACGTACTCATATTGATTCAATTTATCATGCCCCTTAGGTTGTAAATTACCTTTTAGTTATTATCAATCGATGAACAATAATTTTCGTAGATTTAAAACTTGAAAGACACGTAATTTAGTAAATTGTTAAGAACATGATCTATAAACATATCAAATGTTTAAGAGATCATGTACTTAAGCAAAATAAAGTATAATATAATAACTTAGATAAAATATAAAGTTTACTGTCATTTTATTTCATGAAGAGAAAGTTTTAACAGTTTGAAGGTAATCTCATCCATGCAATATTTGGTGCAATGTTTTGGAAGATTGAAACACATACCAATTACGTTCACTCTATAAAATTGAATTTGTTAAATTTAGAGAGTAAATTATGTAAAATAATTCAACGTGGTTTTTCAATGTGCACAAATGTTTCTAAAAAATTATCAAGATTAGTTTGAGTTCAGCACTTGTGATCCAAAATAAATTACATCATTTTAATTTTCTTTATATGACTAAGAAAAAAAGTACGTAAGCTGTAATTTGATTTCATATACGTCGATTTTTATATACCTATGAAGAAAACACTATTCTAAATTATTATATAATTTTACATCAGATTTTTGTTGGATCTTAAAACATACATGAATAATGTAGGGTTTATAATCAATTATTTGGTCTTGATTTTACCGGTAATAAAAAAAGTGAATTTGGAATAGTAATTTGTAATTTGTACATGGAAGTAATTTTCGATGGACAATGCAATAGCATAAGCAATATAGCAATAAAAAAAATTTTTAAGTTATGTGAATATCGAAATGCTAAAAACTAGTACATTACTTAATGCGGAAAAAGAGTATATCTTTGGTAAAATATATTTACTCATCTATAAATTATATTTCAAGGATACTCTGTAATTTTTGTTTCAGCTATGTAAGATAAAGCAAGAGTCATGAAACTGAAGTTTGAGATTAAACTTGGCATGTTTTTTAATATTTTTGTTGTTTAAAGTTATGCGAATATCAGTTTTGTTTTGTTCAAAATAGTAAATTAAATTACAAACGTGTGTTTTGGTATAATTAAATATAAATCGTTAACTTGCGGACGAGTAGCTTTTAATGAATGCTTGTTATCCTGGCCAAAGATTGCCTACGTACAGGGGCATTGAAGAATCTCAAGGAACACTGTCGTCCGAAACGTATACATTATATAAGAATTCTATTTTGTATCGCATAAATATGCAAATATTAAGAATTTCTAATTATAAATAATTTTCTGTGATAAGCGAAGAATTTAATAGTATTTTAAGGACATTAACAAGCTATCAATTATGTATTAAAATTGAATTATTTACACTTTATTATGTATTACACTTTTCAAACTCGAATGACCATTTGAAGACACAATATTTTTCAACGATTTTTTTTATAACTGATACGGGATTGTACATTTAAATAATACATGTGATTTACAACACCCGTAAATGTTGTATAAATTAATATAGTTGAAGTTATTATGATAAGTATCAAATATCACCATGATCGACATCGATTTGTTGTTCTGTTCTCAACATTGACATATTATTTGTACCTATTATTGACATTCTATAATATAATAATCAAGATTATGACTTTTAAGTACAGAATGGTTTATATTATTTATTAATTGTAATATTTTCCAATCTTTCAGTAAACGTTCTTCTATTAAAATCACGAAGTAACTGCTTCTTATATTGTGTTGTCCAAAGAAGTTCTGGATATTGTCAAATAATACGTCTGACATATGAAATATGCCAATTTGAAGTGTCGAAACAGAGGTACTACAATATTTCCATATTGTAGATAATATAATGATAAAAGTACTTTTTTGATGCTTAATAATTAAAATTTAAACATTTCTTACCTCAAAGGAACTTTAACGGTCACATAAATACTATATATGTATAATTTTGATTTTAGAAAAATGTGTCAACCTAGCTTGACGCTTAAAAATGGAGATCTTTATGACAGATCCAAACATAGATTTACATTAAAGCATATTCGATCAACTAAAAAGTATAATTTGGACAACAAAATTTAGTCATTTGGTTAAAATATCCAATAATACAACGGATTTAAAATTAAAATATGATTAAAAAATTTATATTATTTATTATTTTACACTTTTATATTAGAAGACTTTTTTATTACATCATGGGGACAGTGTCGAACATATATGTCGAACATATATGGGTACAAGTGTCTTAGAAGATGTCGATTGTTTCCCATTAATTCAACTTCTAATTAGAGATATGTCTAATTAGACATGGTTTTATATTTTTATGTATATTTAAACATCTTAATTTTCAGAAATAAAAAAATGTTATACATCTGTTATTCTATCCATAATCAGACTAAAAAACGTCGATCATTTCAGATATTGATTTTATAGAAAATAGATATCTAATTATCAGAAACCACGGAAAACAATCTTTTTTGTCCTTCCATTATGATGCTTTAATTCAAATCAGTACAAGTAAATTTTGACAAAAATTAAAAGGCGCCAGTAAACCAGTTACAAAATAGTTACATAATAATAATAAAATTCAGTACGAAAGTAAAAATTAATTAATTTCCTGTTAGTTTAGGACCCATCAGAAACATTATCATGGAAAAATTGTGAAAATCAATACTCGACCTAAAATTTTAATAATTTCTAGCGATCAATATTCTACACACTTGAACTATTTTTTGTGAAATTTTCAGCTTATTTGTTTTTGGAACTCCGTTTCAGTGTATTTCACTGAAAATCAATGTTTCAGTTTTTGAAATACATATTGATATTAATTATGAAGGTGCAGAAATAGAAATGATTTCATAATTGAAAATGAAATTTTAATCAGTTATCTCAAACAATGAGAAATTTATTAATTTGTCGATTCGTCCTTTTTCTTGAAACACATATAAAATTTAGAAATTTGTTAAAGCATCAAAATATCTAGCTTTTAACCCTGTCTGTCATATTTTATATCTCCTTTTGGCATTTACAAATATTCATAAGTAAAATGTAGTAGCGCCAATGACTTTTCAGTTTTTTAAATTTCTCAAAATTTATTTAATTTAATACTATAATATATTATCAATGCACATAACTAAAAGATACTGCATTTATTAAAGTATCTAAAAATTCAAATAAGAAATGAGTAAGTTAAAAAATAATAAAAAGAATTGTAAGATGTCAAACATTCCGTTGCTCCTGAAAATCAAAACAAAACCTGTCGTGTGATGTTTAATAAAATTGAATGTATTCCTTCTGTGTACATTTTGCTGGATTGTTTTGCTTCTTGTTCATTTTGTATTAAAATATGATGTTTTTGACTTTAAAAGTGGTCGAGAACACGAGAACATTATGAAAATCGTCAATATCACCGCCTGTCAAAATTTTTGCAGTTTTTCCTTTACAAATTTGAATGTGTTCCTGTGTATTGATTTGTAATTGTAATATTTTAATTTTGGACACTTTTTATTATTATATGTTTAATTTGCATTTTAGAGAATATAATTATATTTCATCAGTTATATTTTAAATAGTTATATTTTTATTAGCAAACATTTCACGGAATATGCCTGTGAAACTATGATTTTTACATCGAATAAATTGTGTTCAAGTGATGCTCTTATAGACATAACAAACAAGTAAACATAATTGCTTTTATGGCGTTTTTAATTGTTTTAGTATAATGAGATTGACTAAGAAAATTATGTTATTTTATGAATAATATATTTTTAAGTTGCAATTATAAATTATAAATATTGCTGCCATTATATACTTTCATCAAATATTTTTTAACATCATTAAATTTCAAGGAGAATATATTTCTACGTAAATATTTTTTCTACAAAATAATTTAATTTTATAAAATATTTATTTTATATAAACTTGTTGCTGGTACACTGACATTTCCTAAAATGTTATGGGTGGATAATTAATCTTTGCTCAAAATATTCAAAACCTATTTTATTTTTATAAGTCTATCTGGAGTACTATATGAAAAAGAAAACTTATTTCTCAAGACACCTATAAACAGAGTTAGTTTAAAGAGTGCAGTTAACTAATCTGTCTAATGTTGTATAAAAACATCCAAGTCCATATAACGAAAAAGTCATAAAATGAGTCCGTTCATTCGTTGGTATTTAGCTTAAAGCCTAATAATGACCTAATATGTTTTTACATATAATATGATACATATTCGCATTATGATCAAATTTAATAGTTCTTTCGACATTCTTAACTGAGTGTCGACAATATTACAAAAGTGATGAGCCTTGGCTTAATTTTTTTGTCTTTTTCAATCAGATCCGTTAACATTCTACTAATGAACTCTTTATTAAATTTGATCAGATATAGATTCTTTCATTCGAAATACTATCTCTCTTTAACTATCTTTTTCACTTTCTTTCTTTGAATTTCTGAAAAAATCGGACTCATCGATAAATGCTTTGGCTTAAAAAAGGAACGCTAGAAAGTAGTTTCGATAAACTTTGCAAAACACGGTAGATAACGAACGATGATGTTCTCAATCGGTGCCAATAAGTTTCCCAACGGTATCGCGAAATGAATAACTCAGTACCCGGTGATTTGAATTTTTATTGAGAAATTTGCACGTTTCTGCGGCGATAAAATACTTTTACATTCACGGAACGCGCATACCTAACACGAATCTGGTAGCATTGCGTAAGCACATTAACAAGGAATGGTCTGCATGTGATGATGCGCGAGCAGGCTCTGCTTTAATAAGTCTCGCATCGCGCAATGCATTTTTACTCGCGATTTCAAGAGTTTCCACTATGTTTAAGGTAATGAGATTGGTGACCAGTAACCTTATTCAATAATCAAAAACACATTTTTTTGTACTATATCAAATATAGTTCAATCTTTTCCTTTTTTTTCTAAATTACAATTTAGTATATTTTGCAATTACATTTTTTTTAATTTCTCATAAACAAAATAATAAAAAAAATTTCTTCTCATACTTCGATCTTTAATAAATGAAAAAGATAAATATAAAATATAATGCAAATTGACTGTGATATATATTTCATCATGATATAATATATAATTATAGGATAAAAGCCTTTAAATATTTACGTAATATAATGCTTCAAAAATTGTTGCAATAAAACAATTTAAAAAATCTTGTATCAAAATTTAATTTTAGAATTCACATAATTAGATGTTATCAACTTTTTATATTTAAGTTAAAATTACAACCATTGATTACGTTAGGTAAATAACTTAATAACATTTAAAATGTTAATAACATATAACTTTCTTTATCAGGTTTACCCAACCTTACTAGTAGAACCTTTAAAACTTTTATGGAGAGTAAGTTACAATTTTATTATATACAATGATCTCGTGTACACAAGCATTACTTTTACATATTAGGTATATCATTATATCCTTTACGTAATAATTTGAATTTTGATTTTATATACTTTATTAGATTTTTCATTTTATATTAGGAACACGAAGTATGTTATTTAAACGTATATTTTTCATGTTAACAGTTTACCACATTTATCACTAATTAATTGCTAATTACTGCAATTAAGTCTTCTTTGTTATAATACAAATTTATTCCAAAAATAAGATTATATTTTGAATTGAGTTGAATATTTTTTAATGCACTTTGCGATAAAATAAAACACATTTTTTAAATTCTATATCAATATTTTTTTTCAATTATTTGAATTTTCTTTTTACTACCAAACCGCGCTACAAATAACTTTCTTCTCGAGCGACTTAATTTTTAATTAATTCTTGCAGCGGGTATAATTTTCGATCATAACACTCAGAACTATAATTAGACTAACCAGACACACAACAACCACGCATAAAGACAAAATATGAATACTAATTGTGATTTTGAAATCGCCGAGAAGTTGGATCAACTTCACTGCAATATTGAAAAGTCGCACGTTTCCTCATTCCAGGACCGACGTGACAAAATGATTTCTTGTCAATCACGGAAGATAAAAAAAAAGTCAATGTTAAAAGAAATGGACACCAGATGTGAAAGTCAATCAGTCGAACGGAATTAACAGCGCGTGCACTCGTGAATATGAGATGCTGAAATACAAAATTTTAATAAAGAAAAACAACCGGACAAGCATTTTTTTTAACAGAATTGTATCAGGTCCCACGCGATTTTGCAATTAACAGGCTGACGTGAAATGCAAATATGGCGCAGTAAGAGTTACATTACAATGAAAGGAAAAACTTGGACTAAGTTGCAAATATCACTTCAATTATTCCATAGTGCGGTGCAAACAGTTGTATAACTCGTTATTCAAATGGTCACGCGATTGGTATCGAACCTATGATACAGGTATAAATGTATGAAATGTTTCTCTTCAATCTCCTGCTCAGAGTAATAAATATTCAATTAATGGATTTGTTTAAGCAGCGGTCATCGATCCCGGCTTAATCACGTAATTATGAGAAGTACCGGATGAATTGTTTTGATGAACTTTCGCTCAAACGTTCATTATATATATTACCTGTAATTGATCTATTATACTATCGGTTAAATATCGCATGCATACATTTTATTAGCTATCGCGTTAAAAAATGTGCAATAATTAAAGAGCAAATTGTATAGAAGTTATTATGAGATATTATTCAGGTGAATATTATCTTGATTAATTGATTACATATACATATATATAAATGTACATACTGCACGTTTCAGATTAGTATGATCATTATTTAAACATGGTCAAAACGCTAATTTAAATTTCCCTGATAAAATTATTATGATCGGGCAAAAACAACCCCGATTAGGAGGCTTTATGTTATCTAATCAAAGCTCAATTAGGTTCAACTATGGGATCTACATGAGGATGTATCACCGGGTAAACATATAGGTCCGATTGGAAAATCTAGTTCAATTGATATTAATTTGAAAACCTTTCGTGGCCTCGGCCAGGTCTTGATTAACAATTATTTATAAATAATGAAAACAGACATCGACGAATATTTTAATGCACTACCATCTATTCTGTAATTTGCACCATTACAGTCGTTAAGATAACCGCTACACCAAAACATTTGTCGTATGTTGTAACAATGTATATACATTAACATTCCTTGATTTAATAATTGTAAATCACACTAATATTTTGTTATTTTAGTTTTTATGTTAATTTGGATATCTAGATAATTTGCGTATATTATAATTGACCATCTGGATATTTTTTTGACTATCCAAATAGTTAAATAACTATTTACAGATAGTTAATTTGATTATTTATATAAACATTTATCTAAATAGTTCTTTGAATTATCTATTTTTCTTTATTGATGGCGAAATTGCAAACTGTATAATTTTTAATTTATTTATAAAGAATTTTCTTACAGCACTTCGATTAATATTAAATCAACATTTATTGAGAATGTTGTACTTCTGAAAAACAAAGATAATTAATTTATTTTTAAATCAGGTGTTCGTCGTAATTCTTGAGATTTTAAAAAAGGAATAAAATAATTCCGAAACATAAAAAAATAATGTACATTTATTTATTTTTAGCATTATAAACCACACTTTTCAATTTTTAATTTATTTTTGTAGAATTGGTGATTTGTATTGCAGTATTAATGCTTTGTCTTCAGAGTATTTAAAAATGATAAAAATGTAATGTTGATTTTACCAACCAACCATGTACTTGAAAAAAGAAGGTTTAGTTTTAAAAATATTTTATAAGCTTTGTCTGTTGTTAAAATCAAATCAATTTTTCTGTTTTAATAATATTTGTGTTTTTCATCAGTTTAATGTATTACACTATAGTAATTTCATTGAAATCTCGTGCAGTACACATTTCTTCGTTTGTCGTTCATGTCAGAAATGAAGATAATACTTTTTA
>JABFPI010000080.1:0-14172 GCA_022817465.1 Embidobia sp. ZL-2020 | reverse complement strand
TATAGGTTTAGATACGGAGGATAATTTGTATTTTTTTCATATACAAATAAAATGTTGATTTTTTTAATTTTAACTAAAAGATAGGAATTTTTATTTTAATTATTATCGATCTAAATAAGATTTCTACTTATTAGAAGTAAATTCCATAAAAAAATAATATTGTTGATTTAACTATTACACATTATAAATATAATTATCGCTTAGGTTTCTGATATTCATTATAAAAAATGTAATTAATGGGTAAGTTTATTTAATTTGAATTGGTATAGAAACAATTGATGATTTGATTTGATTTGAAATTGACAAATGATGAAAGACATCTAGTGGTAACTTTGGTAAATGGAATTCTGAAATTATGTTAATGCATGCGGTGGATGAATAACAAAATCATTATTAATAAATGAAACTTAGTAATATTCAATCAACAATAACTAAATCGAAAACTGTTTTTTTATTTGTTTTAATGTTCGTAAATAAGCACAAAATTATTATATTTGAATTTGAGTCTATCATTATATTTGAATTTGACAAATAAGAGACCTCTAGAGGTAACTCTGGTAAATGGAAAATTCTAAAAGGGCTGTATTCATGCGTGTGGAGGAAACGATATTTGACATTTTTGTGAAACAAGAAAAATAATTTACGATAAAAGATTATTAGGTAAACAACAGGTATTAAGTGAAACTTTTTATTGATTAACTAAGTGAAAATCTATGTTTTATTCATTCGTTAGATTTAATTTTTTGTAAATAAGCACACATTATTAATACTTTATAGGTTAAAACCCAATCTTTCCTGTTATTATAATTCAGTTGTCCCTGCGTACTCGTGCGTCGCACTGTCTACCGAATTACTTAATTTAAAATAAGTAAAAACGTTTTTGTCTTTTCTCAAACTCATATCTTTAATTATGTATCACTTAGAATAATTTTTACGATTTAAAAATAAATGTTTAATCCCTAGAGAATTTGTAGATCTATTTATTTATATATAACATTTGTAAATACTAAGATTTATATAAATGTGTGTAAATATGAAAAACGCAACTTTATTTACGAATATATTTTAGATAAAACAAAATTAATGTTATGAATCTTTGAAAAACGAAAAAAATGACGTTTTCAAAAATTAAAAATTCAAATATCTTAAAAGCAATCAATTATTAAATAGTAAAATAGAATAATATTCGACAAAATCATTTTTTGATGAAATATTTATCGACGGTAAGTTATTCGACGAAATCACCTTTCGACCAAATATTTTTCGATGAAATGTTGACGAAGACACCTAGAGTGGAACAATTCAGGTACTTATTATTTTTATTAGCCAGGAAACAGTTGAATTTGTCTACAGGAAACATAGTAATGAGTAAAAACAGTAATTAAATTCTCACAAACGGGGAAACATATTTTTGTTTAAATTGTGCTTTAAAAAGATTCGACTTTTAATTGTTATTTGATTAAAATACTATTAACATGTACGATCTCAACACGGTGCTTTAACAACATTACAACGTTATTTTAACAAATATGTTCTCAACTCAAGAACGGAATATAATTCAATTACATCTCCATTATTATAAACAGAAATCAAAAATTGAAATCACAACCTGAAATAACTAGTAACGTGCAGTAGTTATTACTTAATTTGAATCGCAAAAAGTTTGCCGGCGCAACTGTGAAACGTTACTCAATTCAGTCCAATTTCGCTTGTGAATTCGTTAACGCATTAACGGGCATTAATAGAATAAGAAATTGTAACGAGCTTAGTCTCATCAAGGCACTCTAATTGCGAGCAACTTGAGTGAAACTGTATTGTGTGTTTCACCGACTGGGCTTGACGCGGTGCACTGCTGCACACGCTTTTTTAGTCACGAACGTATACTACACATGTATGCACGCGAAAGCCTAAACAACAGACTAACAGACGATGCTACGATACGTCACGGAGGCGTAAGTGTCCCAACAGTGGACGTCATGGGTTCCGCTATCACGCCTCCTCTACTTCTTGATAGTTCCGATTAAATCTCATTTAGTCGCAGTGCAAACGTTGCTTGTATTTATGACACAAGATCTGAATTGATAGCGTTTGTGTAAACAATTTCATTGATCGCGATTCGGTCAATTGAAACAACGTTGGCCTTCCGCTCTTTGTGCAACTTTGAAGTCGCGTGTAGCGTATTTTATATTATCAATTTACTCCTTGCTTCTTCACGCGAAAAGAAATTAACTCGGAAGCGGTAATTTTTTATTGAAAAAAATGTTAATACAAATGGAGATTATATAGTTTTTTGCCATATGTGCAAGCAGAGATCTTGCACTTACTTAACGTGCCTGCGGTACGTGAGAAAAGTGATTGATTTCAAAAAATGTGAGAAAAATAATTTTTTCTCACGAGCGATACCTACATTTCCCATAAGACGTATGACGATTATTACAGTCGTTTCTTTCACTAATAGTAACAATTACGATGTAGGGATTGAAAAAAGTTAATGATTTTAATTTGTGGATACTTGTCTACATTAGTTTTTTCCATTTATTACGCAATGTTTCATTTTATAAAAATATAAGTAATTATTAAGTAAGAAAATCATAGACAATATAGTGATGTTAAGTATGCAGTTATCGAATAAATGTTTGTTTTTGATTCTTTATAATTTGCTGTAATCAAGTCAATGAAAAATAATTGAAATTTCAAAGAAAATATTTTTAAAAGAGTGAGATTCAGAATTTGAAAAATAAAAATTCTATAAAAACTTTTGATATAAAAACTCTAAAGCAAATAACCTAGATATCAATTAACATGTGTATACATAAGCTATATTATAAAATTGACATATATTCCTTTAGTGTGTCCATCACGTAAAAACATATATCAATATATAACAGAATTTTGAATTGAAATTCTAAAATAAATCGTGTTTTTAACGAACAAAATTTTGATCATCTTTTATTTAAAAAAATAAGAGAAAAAATCAAACCATTAAATTAACATCAATAAAACCATTTTATTCGAAACAATAAAATCGAACTATTAACAAAATAATCGACTGCCAAAGCGAAACAATTATTTTTCATCGCCATAAAACTCACTTGACGCAATGTTTTATACATTCCATCAATCCCCTTTATCCCACCAATCAATGGAAAGGTATAAAAATATCAATAAATCACGGGACAACCGTAATTCTGGAATGTCGGTCGACTTTTTCCTTCCTAAACAATTCGCGAAATATGATCGATGGCTCGGCAAGTGGCGTCGAAACGTGATTATGCTTTCATCCGCGTCGCCCGTTGATTTGATTTTTGTCTCAAATATCAACACCGCTCGATCGGGAATCAATCAAAATCGGCGCGTCCGGGGCTCTTGTGAAATTACGCGAGTTTCCCGGGCACCACGGAAGATGCGTTTAATTCGAACAAAAAGCCTGGCCATTAATCAACTTCTTCGTCCGGGAAACAAACCAAGCTCGCATTTATTCGCTCGCCCTCTTCTCTGCAGATAACTTTCCGCCGACTTATTTACTATTCGGCAAAATCAATCGGCTTCGCGAAATGAAGCAATTTGCATTCGACTAAGATAATTAAGCCCGAGTCAAACGCAAAGTTCTTAGCTCGCTTTTATATTAATTTCTTGCCGAGTTCGCTGTTCTGGATACAATCTATAGTCGCTTTATTATACGCCGGCGAGTGCCGAAATGGCAATTTTTATTGTTTCACTATTTGTAACGCTAATTACGAATTGGTGTTACGACCGACGACGTAACGTTATGCCATACATGACACAACCAAACTGTTCTTTTATATTCAATTGGATTATGCGAATTATATAGTAATAATACCCGCAAAAGTAATTCGTTATACGATTACAAATGTACACGAGTTATAATTATTGTGCAAATTTATGTAATGGCGCATTCGTTTCGGATTCCTTCAAATGTGAAATGATCGTTTGATAGAAAAGTAAAAGTTTATAATAATAATTATAATAATCATTATTAAAGCGGTTATTTTCATTTATGAAAATTATACTGAATGTGAATTGTTGCGAGCAATTACGTGAAAGGATGTTCACTTTATATTATTTTAAAAATTAACATTTGTTGGAATTATATATACCGTTCATGAGAAACGAGATATTTATTCAACATTTAATTAATTACAAAAAGTGATTTTGAAAATGAGTAATTTTTTACTCAAACATTGCTTGAACTAAAACTGATTGAAATTTAATTATTCATCAGATTATGCAGACAAATATTAAAGATAAGTCTTCCGAATAAAATAGACGGTATAAATATACTCTTTAAGAGTAATTATTAAAAGTCAACCATTTATTTCAATAATAATCATAGGTTTGAGGTCGTTTTTCCATTTGCAATGACGCATTCCAAATTAAACAATCGTGCCCCGAACTGATTACAATTGAATGCCGCAAATTCGCGATATGATCGAAATTAAATTTCACCATAATCAACCTTCGTTTATTAGTCTTTAAATGTCACAATATCGATGTACGTAACACAGTAATTCATGTACCGACGTGTAATGCTGGGAGTTCAATCGATTTCGATTAACGCGCACGTTAATTAACGCCAGAAATGTATCAGAACTGGCTACTTCGTATTGGGAATCCCCGATTCGTCGACGCGACAAAAACTATCGAGATAAGATCGTCGGTTATGCCAAATTACTAATTAGGTTTTTTTTGCTGATTATAATTATTATAAGTTAATTACAAAATAGCCATAGAGAAAAATAATTATATAAACAAATACATTCTGACATGTATAAATATATTTGCAGCAGTGATAACATATGACAAAGTTTATGCAACACAAATGTTTACCATAAATGACGCACATTTATAACCTCCGTTACGTAGGTGTCTTTTTACAGTTTAATCGCCTGTTTAATCCATCACGCGATTCATTAAATGATTTCATCCTATTCCTACTTGTTTATAGTGGTAGTAAATTAAACGAGAGACACTATTTCAGTTCTAATGCATAAATTTGAATACATTGGCTCGGGCCCGCCAGAAAAAAAAAAGAAAATTGGCAGGAATCGAACTCGAGCATTCAGAACGTTTATTATCTCCCTGAAAGTAATTGTTTAAAAAGTTTCGATTCTTCAATCCATTAACCTCGATCGCTTTGACCGAAAAACATTTGCGCCGTTTTGTAAATCGATAGGGCTTCGGTGAAATCGAAATTCAGCGCTCGAACGCTTATTTCGCGTGTTCGAATTGTGAAAGGTAATTTGGCTATTTCGTGTTACACATGAAATTGGCGTGCGCGTTTAAAATACTCGCTCGTCTTCTAACGCCTGTTATAAATGCACGTTTTCCCAAGCATATTCTTAACTTTCTTAATTCTATACAAGATTTGATGTACATATAGTACGTGCGTTTTTAAAATATTGTTAGGAAAGATTATATTACTATATGTTATGAGTTACCAAATACATTGAAGAAAAATATTTTCCTTCATTTTTCTAGTTTGCAATTCGCAAACTTGGTAAAATATTTTTGAAAATTTTTCCAGAAATAAATGTTTTTATATTCTTTTCCGAAACAATATTTTTTCCAATATTTTTCATATAAAAATTGCAATCATCACCTTATTATGTTTCTTTATAAAACTTATTTTTGAAATAAAAATATAAATTGTAATTAAGGAAATAGAAATTTAAACGAAATTGTTTTACTTTTATTATTAAAAATATAGTTTTGGGATTTTAATTAAAATAAAAAGAAACATTAAATTTACTCAATCATGATGAGTTAGTTTATAAAACAGTTGACACAGCAAATTAGTTAGCATAAACTATAATTAAATAATTAAAGCAGTAAATAGAATGATTGCGCGTAGTACTTTAAGAGGAACAAATAATTTGTCGTCATTTTATTATTTGCCTGGCGTAAGGACAAATGCAAATTTTGCGGAAGTGAGAATGTAATTTTGCGGAGCTGTACGTATGGCATAAAGCGGTCCTGGGGCGCTGTATCGAAGGTGCCAGATATCGACCTGTCTCGGTCTAGACTAAACCTCAACCAGAATACCAGACTCTCTTCACTTTATCACTCGTGCATTGTTAGAAAGCATTTTCTTCTACATTCATTTTTCCAATCAATCGAACCATAAAATTCAATGCCGAAAATAAAAAAGTTCGTTACTGAATAGATGTCCTTGTACTATTCATTGGCCTAGGGATGATACTTTAAAATGTTCCAATCTGGATTTCAGTTAACTAACATTAATTCGCGCGAAAAAACTTATTGATTAAAAAAGGGAGTCCCACAAGTCTCAAGTTTATTGAAATAAATCATTTGAATTTTCGATCGCGAATAAATTAGTTTGAACGAAAAGCAGAGTATACGTTTTATTCCGGCTTACAACGAGCGCTGAGAGAAATTGCGGGGCTGAAAAAAATGAGGCAATTTTTTCGTCTCGTTCGTGCGCGTTCATCGCGCGATAATAAAAGCAGGTCCCCGCGGGACAGCGAAACGCTCGAGAATGTTTCGCGCGAGGACCTCCTAAAAAATTCGTGAAACCCGGGCTTTACGAATACGTCTGAGCTTTTACCGTCGACTTTATTATCTCGTATCACGAATTTCACGAGCGTATCCCGCTGATAAGCAGCACGTAGCGCTTTAATATTGCCGTCTCGTCGCATCAAACTCACATTAGTGATTTGATTATAAATACACACTGCGAGCTACGACTTCGTGTAATTACTAGTTTCCAGTTTGATTAAATTCGACAGCGAAAGAAATATTTGTCCTATTAGTAATTACGCTTCATTTCATTACTCCTGGGATGCTTTCAAAAATGAAGATCAATGAAATACGAGGATATGAGGATTTCCTTCAGTAATTAAAATTCGTTGATGACTCGTTGTTTGAAATGAGAATGGTTTTGTAGTTTCCTGAAAGAAAATTCAGTTTAAACAAAGTGAATTGAAGACCGTTCAAGTTGTATGTTATAAAATGTGAAGATATACCGACACTCCAAAAGAATCGCAATCCTTTTTTTCTTCATTCGAGGTGCATAAATCAACGAGATCTATCATGCAATTCACATTTCTTTAAACGTTACTATAAAATTCATTTTAGTAGAAATTAGGTTTTATTCAATAGAAAGAATTAAAAACGGATAGATTTTCCTGTTTTATAAAATTATATTTAACTAAAAATTAATATAAGTGAAGTAAAGCTAAAAACTAAATCTAAACTAAATAGAAATGAGACTGATTTACGTGAAAACGAAAATACGATTACATTTCTTCAGTAATACAATCGTCACAAGACGATGCAATTTTCAATCCATATAATTTAAGATCTTCTTCAAAAATTCTGATATAATAAAAAATTCTTTAATCAAAAGAAAAATTGATTTGAGGCGACACAATTAGATATAATTGTTTAATTAATTTCATTTGTTAACAAATGTTATAATTTTGAAGAGGGAAGGAGGGCATAAAGGAAAGTCCTGTTGAAATATATTTGATATGAATTGTGCGTGATAGAGTGAACACGCACAGTGTTCAGAAATGATGAGGAAAAGGGGGAAAAGGTATGTGAAAAGCCTTATTGTTAAGCGGCAGCAAAGGTTGTCGTTTCTAAAGCACTTGACGAAGCTTCCTCTATAGCGTACTACAATTCATGTAGATAGATTGATGTACTAAAAGTATTGTCGCAAATACTTGTCTTTGCATAATATGTATTTTTTCCTCTTCATAAAGTACCCCTATATAGAATGAACATATAGTACATTTTCTTCTCAATGTTTAAAATGTAAAAATTAATAAACCTTACTTTCTTACTGATTTTGATTTATTGTTGAAGTTATTTTTTATCAACATTATTCAATCATTGTTTGAATAATAATAATAATTTTTTACTGTATACGCAATTATTGATTATTTCATGCGACGTACGTCAATATCTTCTTTATCTAAGACTACAAGAAGGATGCAAAAATCTGCTTTACCGATTTAAGATAACTGCTCAGTGTTTGTCTCTGCATTACCAGCGTTTTCGTTAGAGAAAAATGTTATCTAAAAATATTAACAGTCGATAACGGAATAAATGTAATATTTAATGAATTTTATGATCGATACATTCGATATTTTACAGAATAGTTCATCGAAATAATTCCTAAAATATGTCACTATAATTTCAGTAAAAATCTGTTAAACAAGATTTATACTTCTGTAGATACTTCAATCACATTTTGATAATTAAAATTAAATTATAATGATTATACATCAATTTAAGAATATTTATATGTATTAATAACTCAATTCAAGTAACGAATATAAAAAATGCATCGTTTGTACAAATGTATCTTGTTTAATTTATTGAAAAGATACATAAATCGAGTTTTTAAATTTACATTTATAACACAATGTGCTATCGTTTTTTGCAAAAGTAAAGATTGAATGTTAGAAATAAATTATTTGAATGATTAAATATTCACGTTTTACAATTGTATTTCGTTTTTTAAGAAATAAATAAAAGAACCGTTGCCATTATTCTTATTAAATGGATTTTTTTCTGATTACGCGAATATAATTCCTCTGGTCAATAAAACAAAAAAATCTTCTATTTTTTAATTTAAGACTATTAAAATGTTCCGTCAAAAAAATGAATTTTCGTCAGACATGTTGATATAACTTTTTTTACAGCAAGTAAACTGATATATAACATAAAATTATATTTTTTTATCACAAGGAAACGAAAATGAAATATAGAAAGAATTTATATCGCGCGGAAACAAAATCGCCCTGATATTTATAACTTTTTATTAATAATTAGAAATCTATTGCCAACTTAGTTATAAATATAAAATGTGTATAGATACGAAATATCAAAATCCGATCTAAAGCAAAAAACTTGCGACAAAAGATGGAAAGTTAGTCGGGATGCTTATTGCGGATTAATTACACGGATGATAAATTCGAGCGAAATTGCGAAACAGAACCAAAGCGAGGGTTCTTTCGCGGGGAATTGCGCCACGATAAGAAAGGCAATTTGGCGCGCGTAAAAAGCATTCCGAATGTGTAATCGATATAGGTGTTTTATTCAAACGAACGACGCCGTCCGCCTTTCCCCGGCGACATCGACGGGCATCTCACGAGCCGGGCGCTTTTTGCGCGCATTCTAACTTCTGAAAACCTTGCTCAACTTGTAACGAGATAATTAGGCGAAGAAAATAAAACTTGCCGTGCGACGGTTCAATCACCGAGGTAAGTTTCACGTCTTCATAATAATGTAAGCAGTGGTGGGTTGTAAACAATTTATAAGCTGATTGTTCGAGCATGCATTTTAAGGAATTCAAATTGTTTCATGGTGTTTATGACGAAAAAAAAATTAATTACTTCATTTCTAAGCGTTTATTGAAGTGCGTTTTAATGATGTTGAATTATCTTATTAGGAGAAATCAGTAAATAATTTTTTCTTTAATTTTAACTTATGTTGATGATAATTTAATTAACTACGTTTCAGTTTAATCAACTTCAAATTTTAAGTTAAATAGCAGATAATTCAACCTTGTCATTTTTAAAGAAATTTTTAGATAGTTTTAAGTACTTGTTCTTGTACAATTGATTTACTCATTTTACTTTTGTATTCACGGACTGTTTTTAGTCAGCTTCACTGTATGGAGTCGCATTCCGATTATGACAAGCGGACTGTCAGTTAACGCATCAGTAATACTGTCTCAATATAATCCAATTCCGGTTGATGTAATCTCGTATCCATTTCTTAACTATTGAAAGGATTCTCTTCTATCAACATGACATATTGAAATGGAATCTAGCATTATTTTTTTGATATAAAATATTTTAGAAGACTGAAGACGAATAGAGTATTTTGTTTGAAATATACATATAAAATTCAATAATTTTGTTTTTAACTGAAATAACATTAAATACTTCGATTTTTAAACTCAAACATCATATGTATCGATGATTCGAACTCTCGTGTTTACTGCACGAAAAACGAATTATGGATTGCTTCATCATTTCTTTGCATAATTTTTCCTTTTTTCTACGTATAAAAAGGATGAAAAATTGCAAAAAAGCGATTGCATTACTGTTTATTTATAAAGAAGCATATTTTATGAGATCTTTTTCAGAGAGAAAATGTAATTTATGAGTTTATGAATGACATTATTGTGAACTTCTAAATGCGCAGGTTAAAATTTGTCGTGAAAACCTATTTCTACGACTTGAATTTCAATTCGGAAAGTTCGTCAAGAAAACAAGGACAATAAACATTATAATCGTTTCTCGATTCATCTCTGTCAAGTTTGGGAGTATCAACATAAATAATGATGCTTCAGAATGACGATTTACTGTGGATAATAGTTCAAATAAAATGTTAGCTGAACCAAAAACGTTCTTTTCACTACCGTGCGCGATGAGAGACACACATCATTAGAAGAATTACCAGTTTCCTTTTAAACGACTATTTAATAGATAAATTATAATAGCATGAAAATAACAAGGAATGAAACAACTATTATTTTAGTTTCTCTAGAGTTTATAATTATTTATCAACACTTTTTCTATATTGGCGCTGACATTTTTTTCTTTCCCATCCAATACATTTTTGTAGTACAGAAAAAAATCGCTATATTTCGGTTGAGTTAGAATTTAAAGAAATATCAATTAATTTAATTATAAAATGCATAAATTTTAATCATAATCTAGGTATGAAATATTTAGAATTCCACACACGAACAAATGTGTTGATTCTCGCATTGAGGTTATTTGCGAATATATAATTATCTTGCAGTACTATATGTTCCTGCAACGTAATTTTATGGCAGAAAATTAAAACTGTATAGTTGCAGTAATTTAAAACATTTTTTAAATTTTTTTACAAAACGTCTAATCATTGAAAAGATAAATACAACATATAAACTTATTTTAACGTAAACCCATATATAATCGATTTAGGCAACATATTATGCAGTTCGTAAATTTTATATAACGCGGCAATGTAAAAATGATTTCAAATAAAATTGAAACTTTCAACAAAATCAGCTTTGAAAATCCACATTTAATTAATTAAGTGTAATGCACAAAATACACTTAAAGTCAATTTAATTCATTTTGATTTTTATTCGTGTACATTGAATGCATAATAAAAATGTCTTAAATAAATTAACAGCAGAAACTGAAACGATTTGTAGGGATTTCTGCGTGACATTTCATCTACATAAATATCCGCGCATAATTAGCAAGCGAGTTAGTCGCGGTGCGCAACTAAAGTTTACGCGTCTCATTTATTCACACAGCGGCTCGCGAGCGGAGTAGACTAGATAGGCGACCAGCTACTTTCTAACCCGCGGCTCGCAGCAGCCGGCCTACTCTTGCGGTGCACCGCGGCTCGCAATTTTACAAGTTCGCGTTCAATTGACGTGCATGCACTTTATTCCTATCACTTCGCGAGCAGGTCACACGGATAAATTAGCAATATCGTTGATGCGACCCTTGTGTCTTTGCGAGTCGATCGACTGCTAAATTCAAAAATGACGCAATGAACATTTTTTCTGACCTTTATTTTTAATATCATTCAGACAAAAAACAGTTTACATCCCCGGCTGATTCAGCCAATTATTTTACGAAAGAAGGTTTGCTTAATTTAAGTAAATAATTAACCGATTCATTTAGTATATCGATTAAGTTATCCGAAATTGTATTACAATTTACAATATTTTTATTCATGAAATGAATCTGGGACTCTGAATAATAAATTATTATCAATAATATATCACACAGTAGAGTTTTCTAAAAGATAACACTAAAACAATGTTATTTTTTTAACAAATACTTGCGCAAAAGTGGTTATCTTCACTATAAGTAACGAAACGACCAGTAGAGTAAATTAAAATTATCTCTACGAAAGAAAAAAAGCAACTACTTTTTTATTACTCGTGAGTGAGGAATTATTTTTTCAACTTAAGTAAATACATTATTTGTGAACAAATTCTTTTGATATTTAAAAAACACTAATTTGTTGAAAATAAAAATCTGCAAAAGGTTGAAATGGTTTAAAATGTTTCAGTTTTAGCAAAATTTAGGATATTGTGCTAAAATTGGGACCGTTTCAAACAATTTCCGTTCCTGACTTTTTTAAGTTTTTATTTTCTCTTTTCTTATTGCGACACTTTTAGAATCGTGTCGTTTTCAACACGAGAAAAATTAATTAAGAATTACATTTTAAATTTTGGTCTAATTATAATTATGTAGCCGTAAAAGTTACACTTTCTAGTTTACAGTAAAAAGGTATATAATAATGTATTGCAATTAATGTTCAGTTTCCAATTTTGGCCATATCTTATTAATTTCAAAATATATAAAATAATTAAATTAATAAATCAACACTGTAAATGAATCTCAAAAAGCCCCATTTATAGTAAAATAACTTCTTTAGCATTTCCTATACAATTTTACTATATGACGTAAATGCAAAACCTATGGTGCATTTATTCCATAAATTTTATTATAAAATTGCATAACAAATATATAATATAACGGTTCGAAAATGACTAATAAAAAATGTTATTTTGAGAATTACGAGCACGATTAGTTAAATGAAGGGTTTGGGCAGCATGTGAAAAGCCAAAATGATAAATTCTGAAATAACTGTTTTCGAAACCCTAAAAGAATCGTAAATCAGAACTCCGCATGATTTATGAACTTGGTTACTTTTAGCGCAAAGTAACAAAATCCGCGAGCCGCAACGGTCGCGTCAACCTGTTCATATTCATAAGATAATGACCATGTAACTGTCCCCATTGCGTTGACAGCATCTCGTATTTATGAAATAATTATGACGCTTATGCAATTGAGTTGGAATGGGTTCGCGTTGGCCTTTGATCGGCCGTTCGCTCGTGGCTGCAGGTACGATAAAGCGCGATTCCACAGCGATTTTCCCCGTTGCGGATTTTTTCGCAACTACGACACCGAATGACACATTTTCAACAGCAAGCTCGCTTATGCACACGATAACAACTAATTGGACAAAGAGTTCGCCGACGACAATGCTTTACGATTACATGCGACAGCTTTATAGTCGCGTCTGGAGCTTTTGCTCTTCTTCGCTTCAAAGATCGACAGTAGTCTTCTCTTTTTACCTTTTAATTGAAATATGCATGCCTGTCGGTCAAGTTTCAGATGCCTAAGAAATGTTTCTTACCTGCAACAGAAAAACAAAAATTGCATTTAATAATATATTCAAATCCACGCATATTTTTTAATTACTACAATACTATCATTATATCTGTAGCAGTATGGAAAAACCATAACTCACTTTTTGGTAAATTCGACTTAGGTATGCAAAGTAATTCTCTTAATTTTTACATATTTACTTTTTGCAGGCATGTTTCAAACGTTTACAAAAATAATAATGTTCCAATAGTAGTCATTTTAATAATTGATTTTGTTAGCTTTTTCATACTCAGTAATAACTTTTTTATCTTACATTTTACTGATTGGACAAAACTGTTCCATACTGTCACAGGTATATTATAAAGTTTATAATATAAACCTATTTAACATCATAAATAGGTTGATCTAAAAAAAAAAGAAACCAATCTTATTTCATATTTTAATTTGACATCAATAAATGACGATGCGTCAAAATAGACTATGTAAAAACAGACATTAATTTGGAAAAACAAAATTACACGGAAAAGAACGATCCGGAATACATATATTGGCCCTGTCGTGGATGAGTTCACAGGTTATAAGATTTGTTACATTCCATTTATTAAAAACATCTTCTTTCACCCAACTTTTCCCAAGATTCAAATACTATGGGATTCACATGACAATCAGATAGAAAGCAATGATGAAATAACATTTCTGATAACAAAATGACGCTCTATACTGAGAAACCGAATTCGCACAAATTCGTCGCAAAAGTCGAATTCGCAATACTTGCGTTTAAATTCGTAAAAGTTGCAGTTGACTCGCAGTTTTTACGAATTAAATCGCACGCAACAGCACCTAACCTCTAAAATTGTACGATGTACATCGTACATCTCACGTTACATCTTGTAAAATACTTGCGAGTTCAAATTGTATAAAACTACGAATTTGCGGCGCTAGCAGTGCGTGATATATCGTAGGTTTTGCAATATATAACGTAATATCT
>JABFPI010000079.1:0-14176 GCA_022817465.1 Embidobia sp. ZL-2020 | reverse complement strand
CCCTTAGGGATTATAACTGCTTGCAGTTATGAGTTGTTATGAAATAGAAAAAATACAGTGAAACTTTGATGAAACTGATAGTGAAAACTTGCATTCAGATTTCAACAAGTAAGTATATAATAATAATAATATAATAATTTTATATATATATGTCAAGTAAAAATTTAATGTACCATTGTTCTTGAGAGAAGATATAATAAATTATAATTTGTTTATTATTACTCAGTTTTAAAAATAGTATAAAAATATAAATATATTTTTATGTTATTAAAAATTAATAATGTATGGAACGGTATTACATTACATTATTACATTACAAAGAGTTACTTCAAAACTAAATAAAAAGTTCACAATAATTTAACAATAATTTATAAATAATTTAACATTAATATTTCTTAAATTTATTTTATGATAAACAGTTAAATAATCTTGTAATGGAATTTATTTAAATAAAGTAAATTTGAAAAAGAAGTAAAAATAAGTTAAAAAATAAGTAAAAAACAAACATGACATTTTTTTTATTTAAATTTTTTTTAAAAGTTTTAATAGTATTAATTGTGTAGCTTTGTTAAACAAACTATTTTTAGGAGAAATGCCAAATGAGGATTTATTTAAATTAAATTTTTTGGGGGTTCATTCTTCTTTTGTATTGTAATATTATTGTTTTACTTGTGTGCCTGCATCAACACTGTGCATGCGCAACTTAAATAATTCGCGGTTTAGATGACTGCATAGATGGCACTTTAATATTACAGTTACCAACGTACAGGATCATATGGACAACTAACAGTTTCTGGCAACTAAAGAAAGTTGGTAACAATGTTTGTTAGAAGACGGTGCGCAGTTCATTCACTTTGCAAAGACAAAGCTTGTTATTTCTAACTCCGTTACTGCCAAAGAAAGAAGTTACGCGAATATCTACTATATACTGCCAAAGAAGGAAGTTACGCGAATATCTATATTTTAGAAGGAATGGACTTCGGTGACGACTTTGTAAGTGTTCTTTTTTTTAGTTAAATATAAAAAAATAATTGTGCACAACTTTTTTATACACACAATGTTTACACACATTTGATGTGTTTGCGTATGTGCGTGTGTCTGCAAACATTTTTTTCTTTGTTTAATTTGCTTTTTTGTTAACTTTCATTAAAATGTTTTAAATAAATATAACAAATATTATTATTGTTACAGTTATTCATATACATATGATATTTATGTATTTGATGAATGAACGTGTCTGTGCATGCAAACAATTTTTTGCTTTGTTTATGATTTGCTTTGTTCGATTGAAATATTTTTGTATATTTTTTATAGCTTATTGTAAAGTTAATATTATAGGGATAACTGTGTACATGAAAATGTTTTTAGTTTGAAAAAAATGTGTGTGTGTGTGTGTGTGTGTGTGTGTGTGTGTGTGTGTGTGTGCTAACATTTATTTTGCTTTGTTTGATTTGCTATTTTGATAATTTTTGTTATATTTTTTCTGTTTGTTGTTTTACTTATTATGTTATAATGGTTATGGTATATTCATTCATATCATTTTCATGTACCCATCACTTTATCAAAACATCTTTGTATAAGGTGCATAAATATTTTTTTATAAAGTTATTTTGATAAAATGTTATTGAAATGCAGAATAATGTTAATGAATAATTTAGTTAATGAATAAAGTTATGTTATGTTTTATGTTAATGAATAAAGTTATGAATAATTTTAAACAATACAATGTGTATTGTAGTCAATTGTTTTTTTTTTATTAAATAAATTGTACATATGAAATTCAATTTAATTATTTCGAGTTATTTATTAGATTATTATTTTTTTTTAATTAAAGCATCATGAAGTAATATACAGAAAATTAAAAAAAACTTTAAAAAAGAATCAAGTTCGATTTTCATTATACAGCATTGTTATTATTTTTTTTTTCCCTAGAATTTTCTTTTTTAACTTTTAATTTGATAATTTACTAATAAAACAGAGAAGGTGCAGTTTATGTAGAAAAACAAGAATAAATAAAAATAAAAAATAGCATGACCAACAGTTCTTTAATGATTTAAAAATATAAAATTAGATCAGATTAGATCTAAATTCTATGATATTTACATAATATATACATTATTTTTGTATTAATTAACATTCTCATTCAACATATTAACTTCACATCTTTTATGTTTTTAATTATACTTTATAATTTATAGTTTTCTTCACATATTTATTTATTTAAAAATATAGCAATGTTTGAAATTTTGTTTTATTAAAATGTATGTTTTTACTAAAGCATATGAATGATAATAAATAAATATTTTGTTATAAAAGTATATACGTGAAAAAAATTTTAATTACTCATTTAATTATCTTATTTTTTAGGATCTGAATGATAACATGCTTAATCCGAATCTTGAACATGGGGAAGATGCAGCAGCCGGAGGGGTGGCTGCAGTAGTCGGAGGAGGAGCTGCAGCGGCTGGAGGGGTAGCTGCAGCAGCCGGAAGGGTAGCTGCAGCAGCCGGAGGGGTGGCTGCAGTAGCCAGAGGAGAAGCTGCAGCAGCCGGAGGGGTGGCTGCAGTAGACGGAGGAGAAGCTGCAGCAGCCGGAGGGGTGGCTGTAGCAGCCGGAGAAGCTGCAGTAGACGGAGAAGTGAATGCAGCAGATAAAGAGAAAAATATTGGTAAATATACATACTTTTATCACAGCGTTGATTATTTACCAAAAAAAAAATATAAAAACGTTGATTTAAATGTAAAAAAAATCTCAATTCAGATAATCTTTTTCAAAAACCTAAATTGCGAAAAAAATCAGTTTACATAACACAATATTAATAATTTGCATTTTGTTTTTACTAGTTAACTTTTTGTTTTTCTTAATTAGTTATTTAAATAAATAAATTCTGTACCCTAACTTTTTGTTCCAATTATATTAATTAAAAAATTATATGTTTCAATTCTAACAGACTACAATGCTCACAACCAGGACAACTTCATGCAATTTCTGTACAAGCTTTCCTCCGCCCCCTATTTTTATGGTCGCGGAGGGTACCGTGGAGGACGTGGCGGACGTGGCGGACGTGGCGGTCGCGGCGGTCGCGGCGGTCGCGGGGGCCGAGGAGGCCGAGGAGGCCTCGGCATCGCGCATTGAAGTTTTTTTTTTTTTTATTATTTCAACGGGACATTGCTCGTTATATAACACTTTCATTTTAAAACGTAACTTTTGTTTAAAAGTTGTACTAATTTATAAATAATAAAAAAATTAAAAAATAGTTTTAACGTAAATCAAACTTGCCTTCATTTTCATTCATCGTAATTTATTATTCGTTTAATTTGAAAACTATTTCTGTAACAAATTTAATTCATTTCCTTGTATGAATCACATTTATTTTTTAACTTCAATATATTTTTTCTATTTTCCATTTGGAATTTCATTTCAATTTCAGATATAAATTGGTTTATTGACTAAGAAATTAAATTAAATTTTTAAGAAAATAATAAAAAAAAATGTTTAAGTGCAACCGTGGTTTTGAAATTAATAAGAATTATCAATATTAATTAGAATTTGGATTTTGTTTTTATATATTGTTCATTAACAGCAAAAGTGGATTGTGTTAGTAATGGGAGTTTTGCTCCGCAGTGAATTTTTATTTTACAGTGAATTTAAAGTTTTAATGAATCATAATATTCTTCGATAGATTTCAATACGAGGTTCCAGGGTAAAATCTAAAAAATTAATGAATGTTTATAAAGTATAGGCATTCGTTTATTCTGTATTTTGTTCATTATCTCATAACTTTTTTTTAAACAAATGTTTGTAATTTATAAGCTATCTTTTTTTTTTATTTCATCCAGGAGCCTCGTATTCAAGTCTATCATAGAATAATATAATTTATTTAAACTTGAAATTCACCGTAAAATAAAAATCTTTGGAGCAAAACTCTCACCATTAACACATTCGGTGTTAATAAACAATAAGTTACACAATGTATAAATCAACAAAAATAGTTTTATATGCTCAAAATATCTTTTACTATGTATAGAGGAACTTATTAATTAGAATTTGGATTTTGTTTTACTATTTCAAATTTGAACTTGCTTGATTTTGTATTTGATTTTACATTAAGATTCATAATACATTATTTTTTAAAATTATTTCGACGGGGCATTGTTCATTATAACATACTTTTAATATTTTTATACGTAACCTTTGCTCTAATACTTGTACTATTTATGTAGCTCCAATCAATCTTGCCTTTATTTTCTTTTATTGTAAAATCGCAATTATTTTTAACTGCTGTGCATTTTTTTCTACTTTCAATTTGAAATTTCATTTAAGTTTCGGATATAAATTGGGTTTTTGACTGAGAAATTGAGTTTAATTTTTAGGAAAATAATGAAATTTTTTATCTGCTTTCGTGGTTTTGAAATTAATACGAATTATCAATTTTAATTAGAATTTGAACTTGCTTCTTGATTTTATATTCGATTTTATATTAAGATGCATAGTAAATTATTATTTTTTATTTTGATTCTACGCTGTTTTATAATTGTAAATTCAATGTCATTTTTTAATGTACATATCAAGTCTTTATATTTTATTTTGAATATAAAATGAAGGTAGAATATCCGGGAAGGGACCTTATTTTTGAGGCTTCGCATTTAACTATAATTAATTTGTTAAATCATAAAATTTTAACAATTAGAAGTTTCTCTACACAAAGTATAAGATAGTTTAAGCATATAAAACTATTTTCGTTGATTTATACATTGTATAACTTATTGTTTATTAGCAGCGAAAGTACATTGTGTTAATAATGAGAGTTTTGCTCCAACGAACTTTTATTTTACAGTGAATTTAAAGTTTAATGAATATTCTTTAGTAGATTTCAATACGAGGTTCCAGGGTAAATTCTAAAAAATTATTGAATGTTTATAAAGTATAGGCATTTGTTTATTCTGTATTTTGTTCATTATCTCATAACTTTTTTTTTAAACAAATGTTTGTAACTTATAAGCTATCATTATTTTTTTTTTATTTCATCCAGGAACCCTCGTATTCAAGTCTATCATAGAATATTATAATAATTCATTTAAACTTGAAATTCACCGTAAAATAAAAATCTTTGGATCAAAACTCTCACCATTAACACTTTCGGTGTTTATAATCAGTAAGTTACACAATGTATAAATCAACAAAAATAGTTTTATATGCTCAAAATATCTTTTACTTTGTGTAGAGGAACTTATAATTATTTGCATTTTATGATTTAACAAATTAATAATTGTTTAATGCAAAGGCTCAAAAACACTATCCCCTTCCGGATTTTTTTTTAAATTTTGATTTTAAATTACCCTTGTTTTAAAATTTAAATTGTGTTCTTGGTTTGATTTGATATTTCAATTATCAATTTTAATTTTGATTACTGAATTGGAATTGATTTTTTCATTTGAACTATAATTTTGTTTTGAAGTTTTAAATTTAAATACAAACAGATTTGTCATCCTAAATTTTGATTCTTAATTCTCGAAATTTAAATTTTTTTGAATTTAAGTTTAAATTCAGGTTTGTAATCCTAAGTATTGTGATTCTCAATTTTTGAAATTTTAATCTTGAATGTAAGTTAAGTAGTGAATTTCGTTGGAAATCATGATTTACATTTTATTCTAAACTTTCAATCTAAATTAAAAATTTTACAGTTCAATAAAAAAACTGTACAGTAACTTAAATTTCATTTGTTTCTGTAAGCGTGTTTTCCTTTGACTTAGTAAATGTAAAAACAATTTTATGCAAATTGTTCACGTATCACACATTTTTTGGCTATAAGAGATTGATTTAACGTTGCACATTTGTGATCAGAACGGCCTCGCCACCAGCCGGGGGTAGTAGGCAATCCGTTCTTGCAACAAAATACAAACTGGTCTCAAATTCTTGCACCTTCAATTTCTCTTTTGCATACATTAAATTACAAAACTTTTATATGTTCGAAACATGAGTATATTTTATTTTTCTAACAAAACCTACGATTGAGATTATGAAAAATCATAATCTGTTGATTTTGTTCGAATATTAATAAAAATATTAATAATTATAGTATTAATACTAATAATTATTTATTTATTGTTTAGGAAAGAAAAGAAAAACCAGAAGAGCAGGCGTTAAAATTATGCAGAAGAAAAATATGTCATATATTTATAATTTATATGAGCAGCATCAAAGAAGATCTAGAGGAAAGAAAAGAGGAAAAAACCATGACTAATGAAAATCATTTACATATATTATAAGTTAAAAATTTTAATAAAGTTGTATTAATATGATATTTTTTATAACTTGTATAGTTTAGTAAAAATCCTCCCCTAATTCCCCCATAAAAAAGTATTCATTCAAATTGTACTATTATAAAGTGGTATATTATTATTATTATTAGTAATTATAATTATAATCGGTTTCATATATATTTATAGGTATATAATTATATAGGATACCAACAATCTTTGTTTTTGAGATGAATAAATCTTTTTGTTGATTTATAAAATAATTGACATGACACGAACACGAACAACTGTCAAAACCGGGGCGCGACAGCGAACAAGGTTATGTTTTGATGATGGTGGCGCTCACTCTAAACTTATTCAATGACTTACGACCATGGTAATCTTCTCTCTTTTCGTCTGTGCATGATGAAAAGAGATAATAAAATTGAACGTCGCCTTACGGGTTGTACTATTAAATAAAGAGAACAAGATAAAAATATGAGATGGATATTCGGGAGAAAAAACAGAGAGGTACACAATGGAATATTATGAGGAAAGAAAGAGATAAACAAGTAGAAGAATTTTCCTGATCAGAACAAACCTGTAGGATCCGTAGAAAAATAAAAAAAAAATGTACTCATGAGTTTCACAACCAGAATTAGAATTAAAAAACGAAAATGACAGTAAAATAGAAGAAACTTGTGTGTGCGTGTCAAAGACTCAGTAAAATAATGAAGAATGAAAGGTTATAAAAAGTAATAATAAAAAGGGAAAATGCGAAATTTTAAATATCCTCCTCTAACTAAATAATGGCTGAGCCTTTGAAAATCTTATTTTGACTTATGTCGAATTTACTGTCGCGAATCTTTATAAAACTTATAAATATCCTCCCTCCCTCCCTTATAATTATTATAGTAATATAAAACTACAATTTGTTGAATAATTAATTTTTTTCTCCTGTTTACCCTGCACAATAATATAAAATTTACAATCAATAATTCTTTATAATCTATTAAAACGTAGACATGAGTCGAATTAGAATTTGTTAACCAGCACGGTAAGGTGCTCGCTTATAATTTATTAAATTTTTTTTTTAGTTTTTTCGTGCTCTGAATTAGTTTTTATATCAGGTAATATGTCCTCCCCTATCATCCCTTTATAATGTAATAATAATTAGTGCCTATCTACATTTATTATTTTTTTAAAATAACTTTCATTATAATGAAACATTCAAATATATATTTATGGTTTATTCCACTTATTAGCAAGAAATAAAATGAATATATTCAATAAAAAATAAATTTAATCTATTCAAATTTTTGTTTTGAAAAAACAGCGGTTAAAAAATAAGATAGAGGTGGTGAATTATTTTCGATTGCACAAATTTTGTTCTTAATTTTTTTACATTCAAATATTGTTTTTTCTGATTTCGGATATTTCGGATATATAACTTTTATTTTTTGTAAGACTTATTGGAATTTTTGTTTTTATTATAATTGCACTTTCCTTCTGTTCGCTGTTATACAATTTTTTAAATTGACAGGTTTGTTATACTTTTATGGCGAAAGAAGGAAAGCAATTGTGGATCTAACATAAGTCATACTGTATTTTATTAATTAATTTTATATTGAAATTAAGAAACCTCCCCATCCACCCCTTCAGGTTGTATATATAAATACCAAATTGTATTTTAATTCTATATTGTAGGGAAAACCCCTCCCCATCTACCCCTTTGAGTTATATAAAGAACATGATTTTATTTTCGCATTTGTTTTCGTACTAAACAAAGTATAATATTTTATAATACATAAAAATTAATTAATTTTATATTGAAATTAAGAAACCTCCCCATCCACCCCTTCAAGTTGTATAAAGTAAAATTCTTTCCTCATTATTAACACTAATTGCTCAACCTCACCAATTGGATGATTAAATTCTCTTATTAATTTAAGTATAATATTTTATGATATGTATAATGATTTTATCTTTTAATTTTCTGTTTTATTTTTTTGTATTTTTTATGTGTTGGAAATAAAATAAAATTACTTTTAAAATATGCTTAGCTTAATATTAATACTTTCAGGGTTTTTTTAAAATATATTTTTAAAATTTAAATACGAAAGTCCTATTTAATGTGAATCAATCAATCAATATATTTTATGAGTTCTGAGTTAAACAAGTGCAGTACACTTAAAATAATCTTTAAAATTGAAAAATATTTATTTCATTTTTCTTTTTGCAGAAACTTTTTGTAGTATAAATATATAGCCATTCTTAGAATTTCGAGGCCAGCTTGTTTCTTTAACTTCTGAATCATTTATAGAAATCCACCCTGAGTTTTGATTTCTTACTATGCAGGTATAATGGCCACTATGCATATCATTTCCATGATGAAAAATTGCACTAAGAACTTTATAATTGTCATTATTTAACTGCACAATTGTTGTTGGAATTGATTTTATATTAAGATTAGAAATTTTACTGGTACTGTTATTATTGGTATTTTGGAACAACTTTAACATTAAAATCAAAATATCTCCTGTTTTGATAATCTCTAGTTTTTCTAGATAAGAACCTGTTTTACAATTTCCGCAAAAACCTTCACAATCTGTCCAATTACTTGTGTTATAGTCGATTATGTCTTGCAAAGTATAAGTTATTTTTCTATTAGATGGTATGGCTAGAATTAACATAGAACCTACATCAATATATTCTCTAATATTGTATTGACACGATTGACATCGACGCTTAAAAAGTATTTCTCGTTGCATTACTTTGCTTAATGTATCAATTTTGCCGCATAATAAGGTAATAAATTCTGCGGCATCTTGTTGTCGGTGTTCTGTAAATTTCTCATCAACAAAATTTCTAACGTTATAAATGTTAACACTATTATTTTGGTTGATATATTCAGTAATTGCACGTTTAATTACATGATTTGAATCTAGTTTGTAGAATGATTCTCTGATTAAATTACAATGCAATAAAGATTGAATTACTGAATGAGCGTAACACGATACGCCATCTGAATTCAACAAACCACGTATTTTCCATGTAGATTCACCTATTTTTTTATTATTAGATTCTACTTGACATTTCAAATATTTATTAGGAACTGTCCAAAGTATATCGTTTACTTTGTAAATATAATCATTATTCTTTAGTTTAATTTCCGCTAAATCTGGTCTGTATGTTTTACGTAATCTATTATATTCTAAAATAGCTAAATCACTCGCTTTTATAGAGCATGGATCAAAATTAATCAAATGTAAACCCTCCAAGGCAGTAACTCTTGAAAGTGCAACGTATGTCTGTCCACTACTAAAAACAGAATTCCCAGCCTCTACAACTGCATTTTGTAAACTCAAACCTTGACTTTTATGAATTGTTATTCCATAGCTTAAACTGATTGGAAACTGTTCTCGAATAATGAAAGCTTTATTCATTATTTCAAATTTCACTTTACATCGTTTTATATCAAACTCTTTTTTATTAGGCAATTCAATCGTTATATATTCAATATGATTAGCATTGTCAATACCCCGTCTTACAGATTTAACTTTGGCAATTGTTCCATTGACAAGTCCCAAACTTAAATCAATATTTCTTCGAATCATTATTTTGGCTCCGATTTTTATGACGATTACTTTTGCAAGTCCAGCTGTTCGTGAGGTATCTTCTTCGTGATTTTTCAGTAATTTTAAGGCTTTATTTTTTAAATATTTAGAACAATCAGCTGTATCATTAGCTATTAACGCAATCTCTTGTGAAGATATTCGAAGTAACATAGCTGAATTAAGAGCATCACATTGATCACATGTCGGAAATAAACATACTGTATCTATGGGCAAAGTATCAATATAATTGCACAAATTTTGTAATCGGTCTTCATATTCATGCCCCGTTAATTTAATTTTTCGTGTTTCTAATATTTTCATATCTGAATCAGTTATAACACCTATACGAATTTTTGATAATATATCTCTATAGGTATGATCCCCTTTTTGTCGCATATTAATCGTAAGTTCGTCATATTTAAATAAAGACCAGAGATTAAAATTACCCATTGATCCAAGATATTTTTGCATTTTAGGTTTTGTCAGACATAAATAAGCAGGGTCTTCGTGAACAGGTGGCAATTGTAATAAATCACCAAAAAATAATATATGTTTCTTACCAAACCAGCCATTATCATCATCTTCGGTATTAAATATTTCCATTAGTCTTAAATGTATATACATCAATATAACATTTGATATCATAGAAACTTCGTCTATAATTATTAATGCTACGTTTTGTAATTGTTGTCTTAATGACTTTAAAACTGCGTCAGACAGACTTGAATATTTAGCTGTATGACCGTGCTCAACTGGTAATTGAAACAACCTGTGTATTGTCAAACCATCTATATTGAAAGCAGCTATTCCAGTTGGTGCAGAAACCGCAGTATCTTTGCTTAATTTTTGTTTTACCCATTGTTGAATTGTTTTTATGAGATAGATTTTTCCAGTACCTCCTTCTCCACTAACGTAAAGGCGCAACACATCTTTCTGAGATTGCAAAGCTTCTGTCACTTTATCAAATATTTGTTTTTGATCAGAATTTAGTTTCGGAATCATATCTTCAACATTTTAATTTTCATAAATGTTAGCTGCATCAACAAAGTCTTTCATAGCTCCATCAACTCCCATAACAACGCAGTCATCTGGATGTATTGAATTATTTTCTATTTCATCATTTTCTTCTTCTTTCAAATTTTTTTCAATGTCATTTTTCATAGTTTCCAAATTTTCTTGAAGTTGTTGAAGTAGCTCGTGATATTCTTCTGCGGGTTTAATTTTAAGTTTCAGTGATAAAAATGCATCTTCATAAGTGCCAAATTTTCCTTTTAGATCATTCAAATCTCTCCAAGGCTTGAAAAGTAGTAATAGAGCATAATAATAACGCTCTGGTTCTAATTTGATATTATACTGATAATGACTAATTAAGTAGCCACGTTTTCTTTTTTTTAAATATAAATTTTCTTCTAATTCGTAATATTCTCCTACACACGGCTTATAGCGCACAACATCATACCAAGTAGCATAGTCATATAAATTTAAATCTTTTAATTCTTCTGGTCTTGAGGGATAACGTGTATCTATTAGAGAAGGACAGAATATATCCTCAGAATTGTCATCTAACGCTTCTATTTCCGCTTTAGGTTTTAATTTTCTGTTTCTAATCATATTAACATCTAACCATCGAATCGTAGTTTTAGAATCGGTACCATATAATGGCATTCCAATAAGAGTATCAGCAGCTTCAAGTGCACCACATTCTCTGTTATTTAACATTCGCATTCCAAAATTCCATAATACGCTGCAAAATGGTTTTGTTGAATTGATGACTTCAAGAGTGTCAATGTTACTTTTTTCATGTTTTGAAATATATTTGTTCACGTAATTTGCAAGAAAATGAGACTTCTCTCCAATAAATTGTATGTCCATATTACCTGTCCAAGCTGTGAGTATCACTGGATTATAATCATTAATAAAACGTTCTTCTTCATTCCTTGGAATATCGTACAATCGAGATTTCGTTTTCAAATTTTTTCTTCCTGCAACTGAAGATGCTACGTTTCTCATTACCATATTTTCTGTAACTGGGCGTGGAAATCCAAATCTACACACACGTATAAAATTACCTTTTCCACTTTTTTTACTGCGTAAACAATAATTTATCTACATTATGATATAAAGTTGGTGAAATACTTTTGTTTGGTATTTTGCAAGTAACGTATTTTGCAATAAAAGACATAATTTCTTCATTGCTAGACTTCCCTATAACTGGTGCATCTTTAATCCATATTAACATGTGGAAATGTTGTATACCTCTTGTTTGATATTCTCTACGATAGAAGTAATGCTCAACCTCACCAATTGGATGATCTGGAGAACAAATAAAATCTAGCATTCCTCGAAAAACATTATCAATGTACCTTGATGTTGAAACTGGATCAAGAGCTATAAGTTCACCCAGCGTTTTATTTTTAGCTGACAAACCATTCACTGAACGGAGATATTCTAATAAATCAGTCCATTCAAATTCACTTGGACTTAGAGTAAGAAACCACGTTGGGGATCCATAATAACGGAGCATACACATTAAATCATTTTTTGGCTTCTTCCAATATTGTTCTGTGTTTCTTAACCTTGCAAATATCGTAGTTAAATTTGATTCAAGTTCTTGATTCGATAACTTTTTTAAGTAACTTTCGGCAGTATATTTTTCTTTAGGATTTGTTATATTTAGTTTAGAAAAAATACCTGCACTTAATTGTCGTCTATTATGGTCGTTTAATAAATAAAATAAATATTGCATATTCGTTCGGAATTGTGGGTGTTTGGACAAAAGTCTTGATTTAATGAAATTGAAATCAGTTATATGCGTTTTCCTAGATTCATTTTGACCGTTTTTCCCATACGGATACAAGATGGGAAAGCATAGTAAATCTAAATCTTTAGCGCGACTATCTAAAGCTATATCATGAACTTTTACCATTTGATATAACGCTGTAGCAGAGGCATATTTTTTTTCTTTTCATGCATAGGGTGAATAGTAAACTGTTCGTAATAAGCATCTGATTGAGTCATTAATGTTAATAATGCTCCGCGTTTTTCATCAAGATTTTTATTAATAATCTTAGATTTTTTGTTTTCAACTTCAGCATCATGTGATAATTCATTTTCTGGTGTCTGACTATTTTCAATGTCATCGGTGTATTTTTCTGCTTTATTTTCTACACCGTTTTCGCAATCATTTTCTGTTACTTCTTGAAATACAATTTCAGGAAATTCTGAACTTAACAGATCTTCATATCGTTCCGGTAATATTATTTCAGAATATAAGTGATTGTGTTCTTTCAACCACGATAAGGCATTATAAACTTTTTTAACGTTAACTAAATTTTCCCATACTATTTTTGATTTAGTTGGAATGCCTCGCACTAAAATGTAAAATTCATTATTCAAGTTGATTGGTGATGTAGGCAAGCATATTTTTTTCAGAGTTTCTTCTATTGGCAACGGTAGATGGAATGTATTCCCTTTTACTTTCGAAATTTTATTTCTGTATGGTACTTTTTTATTTGAAATTGGACTCATTCTTGTTACTGTTTGGAATGGTTTTACTCTTTGAATTAAATTTGTTTCGCATTCATTAAATGTTTTCAATTCATCAGGAACAGTATAAACTTCTAAATTATTTAAAATACACGTTGACGGCATTACGTTTTTGGCCAATTTATTGTAACAAAACTTGCATACAAATAATGTTTCGCCTATTGAAGAAGTGTAGTAATCCATTAACTGACTCCACAGTTGTTGACTATCAAATTTATCACTCTCTATTATTTTAAAACTAGTTACATCTCTTTTAAAACATAATCTTTCACATGATATACATGGAGTGGAAGGAGTATCCATTGTTTTTTTCTTCAAGGCTTTAAAAGCGCGATTAAAATTTGATACAATATCATCTTCATTTAATGACAAATCATTATTATAATTTTTTTCGGTAACTTGAAATTGTCGTACATTTTGTTTTGTCTTTGCAACTATTTCTTCGAGAACATCAATTTCAACATTTTCTAAAGCAGAATCAATATACTGTATGTTTCTCTTTGCAGCTTTAAATTTGTAAATTTGCCTTTTTATATATCGAATTTCTGGAAAATGTGATGACAGTATTTCAATGCATAACATTTTAGAAGTACATGCCCCATAATTTGTGTAACATACTAGCGGATGACCTAACTTTGATGGATTGGTTTGATTTGAACATGAAGCAAAATTGTCAAAATATCTGAAAGCCTTCTGTAGAGTACAAGCTACTATATCTTCATAATTTTTTATTAAAACTTGTAACATCTCCGCTGTTGGAGCTTTACACAAGAA
>JABFPI010000078.1:0-14203 GCA_022817465.1 Embidobia sp. ZL-2020 | reverse complement strand
TTCGATATTAATAATTATAAAATAAAAATGTCAGCTACTGGTCACCTGTCAATTACTGGGTCATTTACCAGTCTTTTAGTTATCTTTTAAAAATTACATTATAACACTTTTTACTGTTGTCACATAAAAAACAACAAGTAATTTTAACAAACTTGATAATATTTTTATTAATTTTTAATTAAATTTTAACATACTATTAACATTACCTTATGAACACTTATTTATTAACTCGGTAATTTTTTCCTCGCAAAATTGTATTTGCAGTTTGATGGCCGCTATCTCGTTCAACAATTCTGATTTCTAAAAATTTTTAATTAATCCATAAATTTTTTCGTCCAATGAAAAAATTGTATTATCCGCACTAGTGACCTTCAAGTCACGTGTAAGAAACAATGTTAAATTACGTTGTTATACGGAGCTAAAAGATTTGGTACATCCCACGATGTTGACGCACCTTCATTGATATTTGAATCATTTTCTTCCTCCACCTGCAAACTTCGTTCGTCCACTTTGCTTGCAACTAGCATAATGAAATAAGAAAATAAAATGAATATTTAAGTTTTAAAGTTTTTACGTCTAAAAATAGGATAAGATATTATCTCTTTCAAATCCGCACATAAAAAAAATCCATTATTGATCCATCATCAAATACAGGCGTCTACTAGTGTATTCTACACTAGTGTATAAAATAAACGGAAATGCGCATACGCAGAGTTTATTTCAACACTCAATCGCAAAGCAGCACTTTCGACACTAAAATCGCGTGAGTAATGGGCCAATTTCGTTGCACTTATTGTAAAAAATAGTATACGTAACTCGCGTTGAAATTGGCAAATGCAAACTCGTGTGATTGCCGCACTCATTTGCATTTACCAATTTTTCTACGCTTATTGCGTAATATACTAATGATTGTTTTAAAAAAATCTGCAGGAAATAATATATGTTTACCTTGAACGTCTACAACGTAACATCTATATTGTTTCTTCCTTAGTTTCACCACAAAAACATCGTCATCCAAAAGTCTGTCGATGTTAAATTTTATTAATTGCTGTTCTAGAACTGTGGCCATTTCATCCAGTTCGAAAACATACACTGTTAGTTTTAACATTTTTACTCTTTTCTAAATTTTGCTTTAAATTTATGAAGATTTTCCGCAATATTATTTTGTCTACAATTAAATAATGTATTTGACTTGCGATGTTAACAAACTGTTAAACATTGCGTAGTAACCATATTTGTTTATAGTTACATAAACTATTAAATTCAAATTTATCAAAAATATTGTAATTTTGATTTCTATTTATTCGTCAATTTTTATCCTCCTTTAAATCAAATATTGTTTAAAATAAGTTGGAAGAATTTTAAATAATTTATGGGCATTTCCAGATAGCGTCATTTTTGCCACTCAAAAATAAAATAATATGTGCATTAAAAATGTCATAACTGAATTAAATTTTAATTGATACGTAAATAACTTTTTTAAACTACATATGAACGCTACGTTGATAAATCGACGTCGAATCTTAAATTAATTAATAAATCTATTGTACTTTCAAAAAGTGAAATTTCACTTATTTGAATTTTAGAGAGTAATATTGTATATTAATTATAATAAAAATATTATTTAATGTTTAAAAAAAAATATAATCAAACAGTCGAGAAGAAACAATGGCCTGCGCCATCTGTGATGTTAAACGAATAACGTTTGATAAACAACGTCTACAAAGAAATTTGTCGTCTCTAATTGTCTTTGAACTACAAATGGAGCACTGTATTAGTAATATTAGTATCTTCAGTGACTGTATTTTACTGTGGATTTTAATCTTATATATTTTCAGTCAATGATTATATTTGCATAGCATTGTACAGCATCGTTCATGTAATTCATTCAGTATTGATTGAGGTCTAATCATCGGTAATCAACCAATAAATAATGAAGAATAATAACGAAAAAAAAAGGTTTTTTGGAGCTTTTTCGTCATATAACAGCTATTTGTCAATATATTTTGACTTATAGTTATTTCATCCTGTCAGCCAATTTTATAAGGTATATTTTATTTTAACATTATATTTAACTTTATTGATTTTCTAGAAAAAAATGTTCTGAAATTTTTTTACGAAGAGACTATTCGCACTCCTACATCCGTGTACACAAGAGTGCGGTTAGCCATGTCCATCTTTTTATAACTCATAACTTGATTTTGAAATTGTAAAAACATATCCAAGCTTTATTTTAGTTCAATTAATGATTTACTCTTCATTTTAATATGAAAAAACATTATTCACAAATTGTATTTATATTCATGTAATTATGTTTTTATTTATAAATTATATCAATAAAATAAATGGTTGCGTACAGTTGTCTACATTATATTCTCTCAGTGTTCTATTGTTCATAAATTACAATTTAATTAAATTTAATTTGTATATAGTAGTATAGTACATGGTTTTAGTTAGTTTATAATATTTTTTAAGAAGCTAAAATTATATTGTAAAGATTTATATTTTAAAGATTTTATATTTTAAAAAACCGTTTATAATTTTAATAACTTTAATACTTAATAACAGTTATTGCGTATAATAATTTTTTGATACTTTGCCAAATATTTTTAATAAATTTAAAAAATGACTAAATAAGTATATCATGACATTATTATAATAACATTGTTAATAGAATGTTAATTCCAATTTATTTGTAAACACCATTATTATTAACAAAAATTTACTTTTTTTGTGGATTTAAAAATTGAAACCAATTATTTGATTTAAGTTTAGAATCTCAAACTTACAATTTGTATCAACTTGTCTGCATGAAGAGAAATTTTGAATAATAATGGTGTGACCAATTTCAATAATCGCATTTAAAAGCAAGAGAATCATGCAAAAATAGCAGAGATTTCTTGCATTTTTTTGAGTGCAAAATATTTACTGTTTTAAAATATGTATAAGGTATATCACAATATACTTCAGGAATTATCTCTGTGTGTATAAAAATATCTACCGTTGGAAAAAAAATTTACCAAGAAAAACATGCAAATTTTCTTAAGTATTTTTATAAACAGATTTAATATTAAAATTAACAATTAATTAAATTGTTTTCTTTTAATAGTCTTAAGATTTTTTTAACTTCATAAAAATGTAATTTTAATCTTCAAAACTAAAAAATTGTGCAATTTTCACACTAATTATTATGAAAAATTAATATTACATATTATAGTAACATTACCAACAATTTGTTAGTTATTGGATATTTGTTTTTGTCATTTCAATTATTTAACTTTTTTTATATTTCTTAATATATTATTTAATAATATTTACTAGAAGAAACTGTTTATCAATAAATAATATGTTCAATGTATGTAAATATAAACTATTCATATTTTTAAAAAAAAATTTAAATTCAAACTAAGAAAAATATTGCTTCATATACTTGAAAAAGATTTACAGAATAAACAAATAAATAAAATATTTTTATTAAAATAACTAATTCATTAGATTAAAAACGACTCACATATGACAAAATTACTTCCCTTTATAATTTCAAACATAAATTTTTTTATCCTTCCTCACAAAATTTGATGTATTAAGATAGTCGTTTTACGGAAGTCTTGTTTTTGTTAGTTTTGATAGTTTTTGTCTATCTTTATGATTTAAATATAATTTTGCTTCCATTTTTTTGTGCCTATAATAATAGACTATGGATAAAAAATAATATTATTAAAGAGAATCAAATTAATACATTATTATACTTCACGATTAGTGGCGTTAGCCACGAGTGTAAAACATTTTACACCACGAGTGTCAGGGAAGAAAACGAGTACTTTCTTAACTAGTGGAGGAAGTACTCATTTTCTCCATTACCACTAGTGGTTTAATAATCTTCTTTAGCTCCATTTCCAGTAGTGGAAATCCATTTCAAATTTTCATTTAATAAATTATATAATAATTTATAATAAAAAAATATATATTGCATTAATTTTTATCAAACAAATAGCGACCTTTGAAAAAGTATTAATTTTTTAATTATAATAAGTTGGAGATTTAAATTTATAAAAATGAATTTTAAATAAATATAATACATTTTTTTTGCAGTTATTTTTATTAGATCGTTATCAAATGATATACAATTATTTTACAAAATGTCAAAGAGGTACATGAATTATTTAGATAAAGATGCACCAAATATTATTCCAAAATCTACAGTGCATCGTAAGAGGAAAATGTTGATACAAAACGAAAATAAGGTAAATATATACGATATGTGTAAGTATAAAAATGCATTTAATTATAAAGGTTTGGAGTTGTATATTTATTCAATTTTGATGCACAATTTTGTGAAAAACGTTGTTAACGAGTGTGGGGTTGAAAAACATCATGAGCCAAAGGCGAATGGATGTCACCACACGAGTTGACAATTTTTTTTCGAACTAGTTGTGTAACATATTTTACAGCGCAAAGTGCGGAAAATGTCAGTTTTCCGCACTATTGTGAATACGAATAGTGCAAAAAACTGGCCCTTTCCATACAGTATAATAAAATATTTCTTATACATTTTACACAAATTATATATAAAACCTCGTTATCACGATTTGTATAAACAAGAATAGTCATTCTCTTTTATAATAGTGTTTATTGCAAAGTTTAACGTTGTCTTCAAGTTTTGGTGTAGGTCACAAGTACTAAGTGATAATGTAATAGGTAGTATGCTCTTAAAATGTACAGCCATGATGGATTGTAGCTAATCAAAATAAATATCATTTTCTTAAATAAATAAATACTTTGTTTATGTTACATCAAATTTCAGTCGACGGGGCACCGGTTTTTACCTTTATTTCACTTTTTACCTTTATTTCACTTATTACCTTTATCCACTGAGTGCAAGGTGGCGTGGTGGTATGTGGGAGTATATTGAGTTATCTACAGTATCCGGCTAACAACTCAACTTCCAACCGGTGTCCCATTATTATTTTTAGTCATAATTCATTTGAAAAATTTTTTAAAAATATGAATTCATTTGTATTTTCTAATTAAAAAATTTCAGATTTGGTGTTTATAAATTAAAATATAAAAATAAAATAATAATAAGATAAAAATGAAATTCAAACAAAATTATATAATAATTAAATTACAAGTAATATCCAGCTCGATGACGTTTAATGAATTTGAAATGTTTTAGGATTATGATGATGATGAATTTATATTACAAAATGAATTTCTGAAAGAAAATGAGAGTGCAAAGTTAAAAAAAGTGGCAACACTGTCTAATGTTAATGAAGAAACTACAGTTGTTGACATTGATTCAAGCTGCTTACAAAAAAACTTTCAAGTGCATAAAATTATATTTTTTATATTGTGGAACTTCGTAAATTTTGATACAATAATAATCTTTGTAATCGATTTTAAGGAAACTCATTTAACTAGTTATACAAACGAAGATGAATCACCAATATTATATAATACTGACAATGTTACAATATGTCCAGATAATAAGTCAGATGAAGAATTAGTATATGAAAATTATCCCAAAGATCGTGTAGATGAAGAAATTGTATCCAAAAATAATTCAGAATCTAATGATGACTCAGAAGATGATACAGAAGAAATAAAACATATTGAGAAATATGTATATGAAGAGGAATTCGAAAATTTCCATGTACAGGTAATTTAAATTAATACAAAACATATTAAATAATAGAGATTGTCAAATAGTTTAACAATTTTTAAAGAATATACTACAAACCAAAAATATTACAATATACTTTTTCAGCACTCAGTGCGGTAACTGCCAGTTTTCCGCTCTTCATATTCACAAAAGTACGAAAAACGGACATTTCCTACACTTTGTGCTGAAAAATATCTTACGCAACTGATACGAAAAAAAATTGCGTAATATACTATTTTTAGAATAATCTTAACCTACCCCTAATTTATTAAATACATTAATTTTTAGTTATTAATAATGTCATTAATTATGCTTCATGGTTTAACACATTGTAATTGATAGAAAAAGTAAATAATACAGTAAAATGAATATGTAAAAAGTGAAAATGAAATTATTTTTATTAATTTTATTATATAATTAAAACATTAAAATTTTGTATAGTGCATTATAATTAAATTATAAAGTACTGAATATTACATTACACAACACAGATATATTTATTATGAACTTCTATTAACTTACTTTTAAAATATTGGCTCTTTGGTATTGGAACATCAACTTTAAGTAATTTATTTAAAGTATCAACAATACGATTTGTTATTTTATTTATGAATTACCTTTTTCCTTTATACTTTCTATTTTCTTTTTTTTTTCAACAATTAATTATTTTTTGATTAATTTAGTTCGTTAATTAATCGTTTTTTTACTTCTTATTTACTTTTCTTTTTAAATCAGTTATTCTTCTTAATATAATTAATATTTCACTTCATACTTTCCTTCATCCTCGCGTTCCAATTTTTGTGGGGTCTGCTTATGTGAAATCATAAAAATCTCCAGCGACAGAAATGTATCATTCAAATTAACTATTGTTCAAAAGGTTCATGTAATTTCAGTTATATTTGAAATGTTATCATTACACTGAAATTTGATGTTTGCTTCCTTGTTTAAGCAATTTTTATGTTTTTAGCAAATTATATGTTTTTTTGTTATTTAAACGTATAATTATAATAAGTTGTAATTTCATAAATAGGAAAGCCCATAACCTATACCTTTATGGTCCTGAGTTAACGTTATATACGCAAAAAATCTATAAAATTAAGCGAAACTAATATTTAAATCAAGCTAGTTTATATATATATCTGTATTATTAAACGATAACAATAAGAAAAATTATTAACTCTAATTAATTATTTAATTTTAACTCGCCCTACACAAAGGCCCTGGTAAAAATAATTCTCTGAAAATTGTCAATAAGTCTGGAAAACTCTGAAAAATCCCAATTGTGACAAATTTTCAGACTTTGAACTCTGAAAAGCTGTAACATTTGTGATTTTTCAGAGTTTTCCTGGCTTGTCGACAGTTTTCAGTGAATTATTTTTACTATGGGGGGAGGGGGAGCAAAACACCACTGATGAGGGTTTTGTAAAAATTGTTCTGCAAAATCTTAACGTCTGGTGAAAAAAAAACCAATGTCTGAGGTTTCCGCACCAGACATTGGGGTTTCTACAAAACTCTAACATGTGGTGTTTTACCTGCTCTGTGTACTTAAGGATTATAAAATTTATGAGCTCAGGATCTGATCATAGTGTTTTACTTTCGCTATTTTTCTACATATAATTTTTTATTATTAAAACATGATTATTTCAAGAAATACATTTCAATACATATCTTTCTTTTATGAATGTACCATTTATTGAAAACAAAGGAAATAAGATTGCGACCATAATCAAAGTGGACTGTAATTATTTAATAAGTAATCTGAAAAAAATAAAACCGCTAAAATTCATTATTGTATAAATCCATTTTTGAAAATAAAAAAAAATTTTAATTTACAATTGTCTGTTTTATATAGAATTTATTTACAAAAATTACAATATTAGTAACAAAAGTATATTACGCAATTAATTTGAAAAAAGTTGAAAAGTTGAAGAGCGTGAGGTTGGCAGCACGAGTCAAAGACGAGTTCACGTAATCACATATTTGTGTTTTTATATATGTTAAATACATTGAAATATGTTATAAATGCACTGAATTAAATTGAAAAAATGAAAAAATAAGAAATTTTATACAAACATATTATTGAAAGTTTGACAAATTTTTTTTTGTGCAATGTATAGTGTGTAGTGTAATTACTATTTTCGTAGACTGAATATGTAATATAATGAGTAAAATGTATATGAGGGGATTGAAATCAAATTGAACCAAGTCCATTTTAGAATTTTTTTCTTTGTGCATAAAACTTCATTTTATTATTTAAGTTTATTTGCTTGATAATAAAATTTAATATACAATTTTGTTTCAAAGTTATAAATGGCTTATATGTAGTATTTTAACATTTGTCTTTATCATTATTTTATCAGTTTTTTGCATGAAAACCTGCATGGGTTTTTAAAACTGGACTTGGTTCCTTTTTATTTTAACCCTCTCTTATATGTGTCAAAATGAATTCAATGAAACATAATATCTAATTATTTTAGGACTTTGTCACTTTTGTAGACGATTTCATGAATGCGATTACAGAAAATGACGATTCCGAAGAGGTAAATATTATTTTTATGTCAGGCACATTTGATACCAAAATAAGTATCATTGTACGTGCAAACAAGCACGACTTTTTGTGGCACCGCCTCCACAAAGAGTGGTCTTTTTTACCAAATGTATGCACATCAGATTTTTTTTTAATATAATTTTCTTTTTTTAAATACAAATTTTAATCATATAACTCAAACTTACATACTAACTGCGCATTAATTATTTTTCATTACAGAATTCGACTGGTGCCATGAAACGTAACAAAGAGGACAATTTAAATAAACCTATATGTTCTTGCTCAGATACAACCATCAGAGAAGCATTGACAATGATTTTGCTAGTAGCAGAACAATGTGGTTTCACATGGAATGCGACTACAAAAACATTGAATGTTATGAACAAAATGCACAATACTGATATATTGCCATGTACAAAATATTCGCTCTTCCAAACGTTAATGCCAAATCTCGATTTTTTGTCTTTTCATTTGTACTGCAAAGAATGTTATTCGTATTTAGGAAAAAGAAAAAAATTAACAAAAAATGACTTCATTACTTGCGAGATATGCAATTTATCTTGGAAGGAGACTAACTCTTCATACTTCGTGTCAATTGATTTACAAAAGCAGCTGAAAACATTTCTTGAGAATAATAATGTGGACGAACTATTACAGTATAAAACCCTACACGAACCAAGAGATAATTATGTATCGAAGATTTTCGATGGGAAAAAATACAAGATAATACAGGAACAATTATTACAAAACAACAAATACAATTTCACGTACAGTTTCAATACTGATGGATGTATGTCTGCTTTCTCGAGCAAGGCTACTATTTGGCCCATATATTTTATGATCAACGAATTTCCAATTACACGAAGATCCCACGATATGTTCCTAGCATCATTGTGGGTTGACAAGGTGGACCCAAACATGAAAATATTCCTGAACATTTTTGTTGAAGAATGTAACAGACTACAGACTCAAGGAGTAACGTGGACTCATCCAGATGGTCAAGAAATCACAAGTAAATTTTTCCCAACTGTCATGCCAGTGGATTCAAAATGTCGCTGCTCTGTTGTGGAAATGAAACAATATAACGGTATACATGGTTGCACATATTGTATGAACGAAACTGAAGCAACCGATCGTGGACGTAGATTCACAGTGGAAAAACACATCCCACTTTTGAGAACAGATGTATCTTTACGTCGGGACATGTTAGAAGCAGCGAGACGTGGTATAGGTACGTTAATATTACCGACAAAAGTAGTAATAATTAATAAATCAATCATATAATTTTAATATAATTTAATAAATTTTGATACAATATGTTATTATCTGCTCTTAGTCATTCGAAAAAAAAAAATTAAGGAGTTTATACCATAAATGTAGATAAACACCACATTTTGTAAACTTTGATCATTCATTGAAATAACACTTGTATGTAAATCTCAAAATTAATTTACTTTAATTAATACATTAAAGTATTATCTTTTTTTAAGCTTAGCGTATAATACCAATTTCCACGCTTATTTTCCGAAAAACTGTTGCAGAAGTCGATAAAAAATATAAACTACAATTATCATAATTTTTTAATTATCTGGTGTGTTAAAATATTTATTTTTCATAATAATTGTTTATCATAATTTTAAATCAAGAAATTATTACAATAACATATTACAGTACAAGGACAGAAAGATGAAAATTATTTACGATGGAAAAAATAGCAAAATGAGGTGAAGGCAAGGTCTTTGTTTTAGTAAAAGTTTTTTTGCTTTTTGTAACAAGTGTACGCAAAACATTAATTATTGTAGATCTGTGTAGGGAACAGTAAATACGTCTTTTTGATATACTCCACCATAAAATTGCGTTTTTGGAATACAAATTCTTATATAAATTCTTATATAAATAAATATTAATACGGAGTAGAGTTTACTGAATAGAGGTATTTTTTGTAATTCAAACTAAAAAAATATATTATTTCTCAAATTTATTTAATACATTAATTGATTAATTGATTGATCAGTGATCGTCTTCATTCATCTTGGTGTGAATCTAAAAGAGTTTCTGTATGAAATTTTCCAATTCGGTTCCAACACGGATCCGATGTTGGTTTTGGTATCTGTAAATCGAATCGGATCTGCATCGAATGAATTATAATTAACCATAATCTCCTTAATTATTATTTATTTTGTATTTTGTATATTGTCAGTCAAATTTTGTTATTCATTTTTATCGGTATACATTTACTTTAATATTGTATGTACCTATTATTATGTAATCAATATTGATAAATTGTTTGAAATAAAATAAATAATAAAATTATTTGATCGACTAAATTTTGAAAATAGTTTTTGATAATTCTGTACTTCATAAATTTTTTAAAAAATATAAAGATGTTTAATATAATTAATGTTGATAATCTATATATAAAAATTAATAAGTTTCATCTTTATTTTTAAAAGTTTAAAAATTGTACACAAAATTGAAAATAATGTAAACTTAATATATAATCTTTTTATTTTTAATGTAGAAAATTTTGATGTATGTAACAAAACTTTACTTAAAGGTTTAACATTTTGTATCAAAGTTGTCAAAATAATTTCATATTCTTATGGACTGACTGTATTAATTTTGTTATGCTATCAAATTAGTCGAGTTATTTTAATAATTTAAACCCTCAAACACCCATTTATTTGTTCTTATCTCAATCGCACAAAAGCAGATGTTATTTTAATGTTTTTGTTGCCCTGGATTTAATAGACCCGTATGGATGTTTAAGTGTTAAATATAGTTTGACATAATATATTAAAGTATCACATGTTATTCTTTATTCTAATCATATTATTTAATTTTATCCAATTAGAAATCACTGGCGTCAAAGGTGTGTCTCCGTTAATCAAGCTACAAAACTTCGATTTAGTAGATTCTATGACACCTGATTATATGCACGCTGTTTTACTTGGTGTAGCTAAGCAACATACAGAACTACTTTTAACAGACTCTAACAAACCATACTACATTGGTCAACCATGCAATCTAGTGGCCATAGATGCAATTTTAAATTTGATTAAAAATGCAAAATGCATTACCAGGAGTGTTCGAAGTATACTTGAAAGGCATTTATGGAAGGCAACTGAATATAGGTCTTGGTTGTTGTGGTACAGCTTGATTTGTTTGAAGGGAATTTTGGATAATAAATATTTGATACACTTAGGGCTACTGGTCAGTGCAATGTTTATTTTGCTTCAAGATGAAATCTCTTATGACGACATCGATCTTGCATCTCGATATTTAATTCAGTATGTGATTTACTATCAGGAATATTTCGGAAAAGAGAACATGACCTACAATGTCCATTTGCTGCTGCATATAACTAAAAGTGTAAGAAATTGGGGTCCATTAACAGTTCACAATACTTTTGTTTTTGAAAATCAAAATCACTATCTACTTAAATTGAAGAAAAGTCCTGCAAAAATTGCAGTTCAAATTGCGCGACGATACAGCTTTAGCAAAGCATTGTCTACACTTAAGAATTCTACTAAAGGCGGAACGCGCTTTGAAGAATTTTGTAAACAGTCAATACTGAATAGATTAATTAACTTTGATAAGATAGAGCAATGTGTGCTAGTCGGCAAAGGAGTGCAGTATGTATTAAAAGAAAAGGAAAAACTATGTTTAGGATCACCACATTCGGGCAAGAAGTATACAAAATTCATATATGGAGGATTTCGGTTTACCACTCTTGAATATAGTGAAAAAATGATGAAACACGACGATTCCATTTGTATGCTTAAAGATGGATCATTTGGAAGAATTATTAACGTAGTGAAATTGAGTGATAATGATGAAGAAACAATTGTAATTTTTTACAAGAAAATCAGAATTTTAAGCCATTTTAAGTGTGGCAGCACTATTATTAAGCACATAAAAAAATGTGAAATAAACGAGTTCTTAAGCATGTGTCAGCCGAATGAAATTCTCAAACCAAGTATGATAATTAACGTGAAAAATTGCAAATATATTTGTGAAATACCCAAGGGCTGTCTGGGTGATTAAATACTTGCATTACATGTCACAATGGTAAATATAAAGTTCAATAACTTATGTTTAAAATGTATAAAATTTAATTATGAAAAAATTTTAATGATTCGCATTAAGGCAATGGCACTGGCTATCGCTACCTTAAGCCCTCTTTCTGTCACTCTTTTATTTATTAATTTTAAAAAAGGCACTGCTAATAAAAACTTGAATAATGCTCAAATTAATTACTAAATGTATAAAAAATAATTGTAACTAAGACTTTAATGTTAAAAGAAAATATTACCATTTTTTTGTTCAGAATTAAACGGTGCCAACTTTAATTTATAAGATCGAGTTTAATAAATATAATTTTTTAAAAACAAATTTTACTATGAAATAATGAAACACATTTGTATGCTTAAAGATATTTTTAAACTCTTCGAAAATATTTATAACCTTTGCATATCTTTAAACTCTTTGTATCTTTTTGCAAATCTATGTAAATATGCGACTTCTCGTGTACATCTTTGAAACTCTTTACTAATCCATTTGTTTTTTCGTAAGTTTTTGTAAATCTACATAAATGTTTTAAACTTTTAAACTTCTTAGATACTATTTATATATATATATATATATGTTTGTAAAGTGTTAAATAAAATGGTAAAAGTTATGAAGTATTATAATTAGTTTAAATTTCTCGTAATACTTTGAAATTCTTTGAAAGAATAAAAATGATCCAAATTTTGAATTTCAAATGATATTTTTCCAATTGTGTTGTTTGTTTGTTTCAGAATCTGTCATGATTGTCATGGTAATTTAGTTACATGGTTACTAAACCGTCGAAAGCAATATTGTATAAGTTAAATGAAAAAAATGTTATTACGAGTTTATATTAAAAAGCTTAAAAAAACAGTTGTCGTGTTACCTGATGATGTGGAGGCATTTAACTTATCTGAATTTCGCAAACAAGACGAGGAGGATAGGAAGCGAATCCCATACACGCTCACATACGATGGATCTTTGTACAAGGGACTGATTATCGAAATCATTGGTAATGTACCTTATTCCGTTAAAATAAAAATTAAAATATAAGATGAAATACCGACAAAATACAATTCAGTTTATGTAGGTAAATATGTTTAATATGGGTTACTACAGTAAAGAATACATAAAGTCCTGCAATTCTTGTTTTTCATAATAAAGAAATAGTACATTACTTGATAAATTAGGGAAAATGATTGACAATGAGTGTGAGTTGTCAGCACGAGCCGAAGGCGAGTGTTGTCAACTCACTCGAGTTCTCAATCACTTTTCCTCACTCATTGAGTACAGTGTTTTATCTCACAGTGGGAAAAGAATTACTTTATTCGAACTGATAACCTCAAAACCAGTTGGAGAAAGCAATCCTTTTCCCACTAGTGAGATAAATTAATATTATTCCAATATACATTTTCATTTATCTCTATTACATAACGCTTAATTTCAATTTAATTCAATAATTGTTTGATAATTATCGTTTAAATAAATCTCGGCTGTGTTGAAATTACCGTTGAGTGTTTCTTATTTATTAAGATTATTATACAAAATTTACATGTAATTTATACAATGAAATAAAATAAATCTCGATTGTAGTTAATTAATAAGTATATCTTCGATATATTTCAATTATTTCTAATTTCAATATAACTCGATACATGAAAGTTAAATATCAATTGTATTTGATAAATTTTGGCTATCTTTTCATATAATATCATTATTTTACAATAATAAAATATTGCTATAAAAATAATATATTAATATCTCTTTTAATAAAACAAAATTTTTTTAATTAAATAAATTAAAAATTGAAATTTAATCAAAAACACGAAAATCTAATTATGAAAGATTTCAACAATAATTAATATTAATATGATTTATATAAAAAAATTATTTCATTATAAGAATATTACCTTTTTCACCAATTTAAAAAGTTATTACCTTTT
>JABFPI010000077.1:0-14255 GCA_022817465.1 Embidobia sp. ZL-2020 | reverse complement strand
GAACAATATTTTTGATTTTTTGACATCCAAAAAAATTAATTGAAAGAGTATAAAGAAATAATTATGAAAATCGTTAAAATAATTATAAAAAAATAATTATAAATTATAATTAATGATGAATTTGCGCGGTGTTGGAAAAACGTTGTCACTCCATATAACTGAGTATGGCGATTTTAGATTTACTTCCAGTTACATCTGGAATTTCATTTTACAATCGAATTATTTTTGTATTCAAAAGGTAAACTGCAATTTTTTAATGATAACAATAAAATAGAGACTTTGAATGAACTATTCCATAGTTTTCATACACATTGTGAGTTTTTGTATTATAAAACTTTCGAATCATAAATGCACATCTTGTTAACCTGTATAAACCCATGTATTTCAATGCAAACTTTAATAATAATTTTCTCGGCTCACACGTGGTAGAATGTCTTTTTATTAATGGTTTAAGAAACAGTAAAATTTACTTTATTTAACTTAATTAAACTTATTCAACTCCTGAGTTAGAACGTTTGAGTGACTTTCTACCTTTATTCGAAATATGGATTGCAAGAGAACTAAAAGTTGCATTATTTATATATCTCTTTTTATTTTTGTCTATGTAACTCAAAATTATTTATTATACTATTGATTATATTACAACCGACTATAAATATTTACGCGAATGTTATTTTTTAACATACAATCTATCTCAAATCGTCTATTAAAAACTTCGCATTGAAAGAATATTCCGGCATTCAAAAAATATTCCGGCACAAAAAAAGATTTGTTTCAAAATTAAACAAAGCTTAATGGCCTAAAAATAATGCCGAGGTGTTTCGTAGGACAGTTACGGTTGTTCTGCCAGTACATCTTTTTTGAAGAAGATTATAATGTTGCCCTTTCAATAGATAGAAGAACGTCAACCCTTTTCACCTTGCCTTTCCCACACTAAAATTAATCCTCTATTGTGTGTGACTCTAATCGTATTTAAGATGTAAAATAAAAGAATATTATTTACTCAAAAATACAAGTACTTTTGTTTAATGATGTGTAAAAAAGTGTTACGTATATATATATATATATATATATATATATGACGTCAGGTTTAAGAAATTAACCATTTTATTAATAACATGGAAATCATGCAAACTGCAATCGACAATCAAAAAAGACATTCAATTAAACAAGTATACGAGCTGGATAAAAATAATTGTACCTTAATATTTTTTGTTCATTATAATTTTACATATTGTAAATACGCAATGAATTCATTTCAACGTAAACTGAATAATTTTGCAAAATTTGTATGACTGTGCTTTTTATCCCCAACAGTTTTCATATGTTGTAAAATAATATCGTCTTCTTTTTTTGTAAATATATGTCTCCTAAACAAGCACTTAACAATTATTGTCTGTTTAGTATTTTAAGTACACTAAGAATTATTTTAACAACTTACTCTTGAAGTCTGTATTTGTTGTATAGACTTCTAAATCTATTATACACCCCTTTTAATGTTCTATCTGGCAATCCATTGGCAAGAAACTGAATAAATCGTAATCTAGTTGTAGAGTCACGAAATGATGACCAGGGAATGTATTTAATATTTATAAAAGGCTCAGTGACAGTTGGATCCCACTTGTGTAACTGCAAATATTGCAAATGAATTAATTAATTGATTCAAGTTTATGTGTATCGCCTTCTCTTCGTTATTTGATACCTTGCAAAAATGTTGCCAATTGTTTTGAATTATTTGGTCCTCAGCTCCAGTGAACCAACCTGTTTTAATCTTCTGGTATTTCTCAAATTTTTTTTTATCTGCTGTAGAGAACCTTCCTCCAGCCGGAGTACGTTCAACTGTATGTTGTTTTGGAACTTCATGCTTCAATTGTACAATTAGGTTCTTTAAAATCTATAATCATAATAATAAATTGCATTTGTGTGGTTTTTTTTAGTAAATTTTTTATATCTCAAGTCATAATAAACATTTTGTTAAAGCAAATTTTATATTAAGAAGGTTGTACCAAAAATTAAATTAAATGCTAGAGAATTTAAATTTTGCTCATTTATTGAAAACATGTGTAGGAATAAGAAAACGTTTCAAATTATATTTCAAAGAAAAGTAACTTTTAAAGTTACATCTTCTACTATATTTAACATTGTATCTTATGATAATTTCAACACTTATTTTCTGGAAAACTGTGTTGCAAAAATTAATCAAACTTTAAAAATAAATGTATATTAAATTTTGTTAATGTTATTTAATTTTTAAAACTATGACATTTTTATAGCCATTGTTTTATAATTTAAGATTTAAAAATCTTAATTTAAAAAACCACTACCAAAAGTATATTGTCTAATGATTTCTGTACCATGTTAGCATTAAAATTGAATAATTACTTGAAAATATAATATAATTAAAACAATAAAAACATCAACAAAATATGTTGTGTTACAATTTCCTTAATTTATTACAGTTCGAATAGTTAATACAAATGTAAACATAACAAAAAAACATGCTTGTTATTACCTGTCGCTGCTTTTGAGTCAATATGATATCATCGTCATTTTTTTCTTCGTCGAAATCAGAATGCTCTTCTACATAGAGATCAGAATTATCTTCTTCTTCGATATCAGAATTCCCTTCATTGTCAGAGTCAGAAGGGATGTCAGAATCAGACATCGTTTCTGTGAAAAATGGTAAACAATTCCAAACAATAAATTATTTAAAGTACACAAAACCAACTGAAAAGCAGTTTATTAACAGTGAGCACTCAAATATGATCGTGATCTTTTAAAAAGGCAGTTTTCATTGTAGTGGTAAATTTTCGAATGTTTAGTCAAGAATGAGCATTTATCTCTTTTTAAGCCGTGCGTTAAAGTGAGATAAGATTTTGAAACGAACTTAAAATTTGATGAATATCCAGGGAAGCGATAGAGATTTGATGAGTTAAGGATCATAAATGTGTTTGAAAATAAAAATGTAAAATTGGTTCTTATTAATCGGAACATTGCAGGAAATTACTGCGAACAGCCAAAACAAAGTTATTGATTGGTTGATTGGTTGGGAGTCAGTTTTGTTGATGAAACCATTATCAAAAATTTATTCAATGATTTTTTTATACGAAATAAATAGAAACGACACACAGTTAAAATATTGTTTTCAAACAAAATTTTTTCCTATAGTATAGAGACATTAATTTACTAAAATATCGTTTCGGCCTGCAAATTTTGCATAAAAAAGCGATTAATGTTTTTACTTTTTACAGCCCTTGGTACAAAATATACTGTAACTAAATTATTAGTTATATTAAAACAAAAGTATGCATATTTTGCTGTAGTTTAAGTTTTAATACGTAGAAATTATATTATCATGGAGGGAAAACACTGATTTTAATCATTATTTTGTATGCTAATTTAGAATGTATTAGAATAAATAATAATTCCATAATTTTAATATTTTTATTTATATACTAATTTTGGCAACAGCGGCTTTGAAAGAGATATTTAATCCAGTACGCAGTAATTTTATCAAGAATAGATAATCCCTGGATATCTGCACATATTTGGACCTATTCGAACGAATTCGACCACGTACTATGAATAAGTTCAGACTAGTTCGATTTATTATTAATAAATCCAGTTCGAACAAGTTTAGATCAGTTTGAACAAGTTCGGATCACTTTAAACGTTTGAACTTGTTTGGTACTTAATATACAACTTTGATGTATCGTTATTGTCTGCTCTTTGGACATGTCTCATTATGTTTAGATCTGTTCGAACTGGTTTGAACTTGTTTTATGCATATTTATGGAAATTGTTTATTTATTTGCAAACTCTATTACCATAAACATGTGTCCGAAAATTGTTTATGTTAATTTTCGAAACAGATTATCTAAATATATTATTATTTTAAAATTTAAAATAAAAACTTAATTCTTCAAGTGGTCGTGTGTTGCTCTTTATAACTGACTGACAAAAATAACCAAGTAGAGGTTTTGTTAATAAACAAAAAGAGGTCAAAAAATATACGACTACTAACAAGTAAATATATTTTTCGTACCAGCGGGAGCGAAGAACTCTTCGAAGAGTTCTTCGCTCCCACGGGGTACGAAAAATATAATATCAAACACGGGAGATCGACGCGAAATTTAGTCCTCGAGCAAATTGACATCCCTCGGCTTCGCCTCGGGCTGACAATTCGCTCTCTGACAAACTTTCTCTCCGACCTCCCTTGTTGATAAATATACTAGTAAACTATTGTATAACGTGCACTTCGCGCACAACTTTGATACATTGTAAAATGTAATACTTTTATTAACCCTTAATCCTGTTTTTTATATTTGAACAAAATTAAATATCTCTAACAAATGTCCGTCTGTGAGACCGCTATATAGTATTAAATATATTTAACAACAATTTATCAAGAAATATTCTTTGGTAAAGCATTGGTATTAAATAAACATTTTCATAATTATTTATTGATAAATTGTTACATAACAATCACACGAACCAAGCTTTTTAAATCTTTTATTTACAAAATTTTAACGAAAATAATGTTTGTTAACGGTCCCACACGCAGAGAAATGAATTGGTTGAACCAAAGAAAAAAGTTTTGTTAAGAGAGGTTTGTCAATTTGACCATGAAATATAGTTGATTCAAATAAATTTTTTATTTGAATCAACAAAACCTACTGTAATATCGTATTTTGTTGAATGAACACAATGCATCTTTGATTCAACAAAAGAATATTTTTGTATGAACAAAACTAATAATTACGGTAGGGGGTCACGATGTCCAAACCATAATGTCCAAAGGCCGTAATGTCCAAGCTATTCTATGTCCAAAGGCCGTAATGTCCAAGCTATTCTATGTCCAAAGGCCGTAATGCCCAAGCTATTTTATGTTCAAAGATTGCAATGTAGAAGTTATTCTATATCCAAATTTCAAATTCATATTTCCAAATTCAAAACGATCGAACTGACAGTCATCAAACAACTGACTTCACATTAAACAACTGACAACTTTTGACAGCTTTTTATATACATTTACAAAATTATCAAGTTTTTATATTCAATTTAAACAACTGACAACTTTTGACAGCTTTTTATATACATTTACAAAATTATCAAGTTTTTATATTCAATTTAGTTAATTCAAAATGCCCGACTACAGTCAAGTCGAACGTGTCCCCACGCGGAAAGGTGGCACCTTTTTAATCATCAACAATTTTATTTATACACATTCGTCCAAGTCAGGTTTGCGCTCGTACTGGAAGTGTCGCGAACGTTGTGGGGCGCGAGCAATTTCACGGTCAGTGGGAGCTATAATAAAAATTATTGAAGGACCGGACGAATCCAAACACGGACACGCTCCCCAACCCGGAGAGGTTGACGCTCTCAAAAAAATGGCACAATTAATGCAGCATGGTACAGAGCATCCTGAAGCACCGCCTGCGCGCTTACTCCGAACAGCTATGCAGGGAACATCGGAAGAGGTTCTGGCACATCTACCCGACAGACAGAACATTGCTAAGGCAATAAGGAGGAAACGGCTTCGAGAACTACCAACTAACCCAAGCAATATAGAAGATCTGCGGGAGATTCCGGACGAATTCCGAAAAACTTTAAACGGAGAAACTTTTCTTATATATGACTCCAACGACAATGATTCTGAAGAACACGAAATTGGGCGAATCCTCATTTTTGCAACAAAACGAAATTTAGAAGAATTGATGAGCATCGACTATTGGTTCTTAGATGGAACCTTTGAGGTTTTGAACTAACTTTTCGCTAATTGAACTATATTTCTCAACTAAATTTTTATTTTTATTCGTAGGTTGTTCCTCAAATATTTTTTCAACTTTTCACTATTCTGGGTACTGTTACGCAAGAGTGGCGAGATACAAAACAAGAAGTAGCGGTTCCTCTCGTTTATGCTCTAATGACGAACAAAACAGAGGCTGCATATCGGAAAGTATTTCAGTCTGTAAACAGTGCTTGCGACAGGATGAGCATTCCAAAATCTGTTCCAAAGTCAACAATGACTGACATGGAAGTTGCAATCATAAATGCTGCCAAACTCGAATTGGGCGCTAATGTACGAACCTGTTTGTTCCATCTCGCACAGGCCATGTATCGTCGCGTACAAAGTGAAGGCTTACAGACGGCCTACAACGAAGACGAAGAAGTGAGACATGCAGCACACATGATGTGTGCTCTCTCTTTTGTGCCAGTGGAAGATGTGAGCATCCACTTCGACACTCTTCTGGACGAAATTCCCGACTGCATGGTCCCCGTTGCAGATTATTTTGAAGTAAATAATAATGTACGCATCTCGCAGTATGATTTTCATTAATTAACGTTTGATAAATCTCCTAGCTTAATTACATTCGCGGAAGGAGAGCGAGGGGGAGAAGGGCTGCTGTGCAGCCGCGGTACAAACCATCTCTTTGGAACCACTACCAATCGGTTCTGGACCGACTCCATAGAACGAACAACTTATCAGAAGGGTGGCACAATCGCTTCAAAGTGGTGGTTGGAAGGAGCCACCCCTCCGTTTTCGCATTCTTCCGCGAACTACAGAAGGAACAATGTGACACCGAGGTCATGTTTTCGCAGCTAAGACTGGGGCAACCAATTAGGAGACCGACAAAAACACAACGTCAAGTCAATGAGGAACGCATATATGAAGTTGTAAAAGATTACCAAAAATATAACCACTCTACTAAAATCATTGATTACTTAAAACGCGTGGGTCATTACGTAAATATGTAAAAAAAATAAAACCCACTACATTCCCAGTACATCCTTGTTTTTCTTCCTGTTCATTATTCTTCTTTATTATTAAAAATTTGTTTAATGAACAATATTCGACAATATATACATTGGACATAGTGGCCATTAGACATAGTAGGCATTGGACATAGTAAGCATTGGACATAGTGGGCATTGGACATAGAGGGCATTGGACATCGCGGCTTGGACATTATGGATTGGACATTATGGATTGGACATCGTGTACACCAACCCAAATAATCAATTAATATCTGACAATTAAACACCTGACAATCAATAATCAATAATCAATAATCAATAATAAAATAATCAAATAATCAAATAATCAAATAATCTAATAATCAAATAATCAAACACCTATTAATCACCTCATAATTAAACACCTGCCATCTTGTTAGTTTTGTTAGGTTCGTTAGTTTACTTAGGTTCATTAGTTTACTTAGGTTCGTTAGTTTACTTAGGTTCGTTAGGTTTGAGACCGCCATCTTGCATTTTTAAATTTCGCGCGACCGCCATCTTGGATCGGTCACAGAACCGGCCCAGCTACACTACTTACTTCACACGGCATTAAATGATCTTAGTGAATCTAAATTCTAATAAATTAAAACTAATTAGTTTTTGTTAGTACATTGCACTCTTGAAGGTCAATTACCTTTGCGTCAATTGATTTATTTTAAAAATAAACAAAAAAATCGGTATAAGAATACAATACGAATTTCTTCAAACGATTAAAATAATATTTAAAAAATTATTTAAAATATGACCTTACAAATTTAAAATATGGAATCGTTTTATGACCAAAAATTTTTTTTCGGAGGTTACATATCGGTTTTTTAGTGATCCAACAATTTTTCTAAGCGTTATATATCAGCTTTATCTAATTATTTTGCTTTTTTATCAATTTTTAGGTGTTTGCATGTGGTCAAATAAACTTAATTAATTAAACTTGATTATTATTTAAAAGTTGATTACGTTAATATTGTACTGTTCTGTAATTTAAAGTTTATGACAAAGAAAATAAATTACACCATTAAATGAGAATTTCGTGTATAACTAAACAATCAATATGCAATATAGGACCTCAATACCGTATGAAATTGTATGCGGGAATAATATGGAAATTATACGGGAATTGTACGGGAATTATACAGGATTTTTTTTTCAAAAAAATGTTAAAATTAGGTATGATGTAATGAAATTAATAAAACATTTCAATTGCAGTTTACGATGTATATGGAGCTGGTTCTGACCGCAGTGTGGTAGTGCTGAACGACATACACATTGACATTATGGATTACATTGTGCCCGCTACGTGTACCGATACTGAATTTCGTCAAATGTGGGCGGAATTTGAATGGGAGAATAAAGTGTCTGTTAATACAACACTTTCAGATCTCAGAGAGTATTTGGCTCACTTATTGAAATCTACCAATATGCGTTGCTTGACTCCTGAAAAAGTACGTTCAATTCGTAATATATTGATATATTAAGTTTAATAACTTCAAACCAATAAATTAATTGAAGAATAAATCAATCTTAAAATATCCTTCAACTTTTTACTTTAAACAGGTACGTCTCCCTCATGCGATGTTGTCGCACATGCGAATGCACATTACACGCATCCTTTAAACACGTACATTCTAAAACTGCTTCAATTGAAAGAGTACACGAGGTCTTGCGACAAAAATGTACAGTTGTTCTTCAAGATTTGCGAAACCGGAATCAAGTACTCTGGGGTGAAAAAGCAGACCGGTTTGCTCCCTCGAAATTACGTTTCGAAACTTCGGTCCAACTGAAATTGTTGCACGACAAATTAGAGCGCCGCTCGTCGTTTCATTCAATTGGACTCCATCTACTTTGACGAAGTTGACTGCGGAAAAGTCGAGGTTCGCAGCGACTTAACTTTCCTCTTGATTGACGTACAGTTATTGTCGCGTTTGCATAACTCGCGGCGTCCAATCTCCGCGCCCTCTTTCTTCGCACGCGCGTAATTCCGCGAATAAGAAGAGGCGCCCTCTATACCGACCCACGTGTCAAATCGAATTTGCCTCATTTGTTACGAGCGCTCTCCCCCCGCTGACCCCGCTTGCCAGTCACAGAATCTATTAGAATAATTTTTATGAATCTAATTTTAAATTCCGGGAAACGAAGTTACTTCGCTGTCACGCTGTCAGCGGCTCTTTATTAAGTGGCCGTCTTCCGCCTCCTCACCCCTTCCATTCGCTTCACTTCCGCCTCTTCAAAACTTCGAATAACGCTCTAACTAGTCTAATGTTTTATTCGTCATTATTTGTTTGATAATTATCCACTCTATTGGAATCCGAATTTCTCTCTGCTATCGAAATCTACGTTGAGTTCAATTTTAATAAAAAAGTTGTGATTTTTAGATTCAAAACTCAAATAGCAAGTACAAAGGAAATTAATCAGGGGAACTTTATTTGACCAAAAGTAGTTTGTCTGAAACAATAAAGCACGTTTTATAACTAAAATAGTTAGTCTGAATTGGTGATAATAAGTTTAAAAAACGTTGAATTTACAGCAAAAATTATTTCAATTTTAAATTATTAATCTTTTCATTGCCGATTTTTTATTTTGAAGACAAATAATTTTTTGAAGCTTTTGGCTTTTAATTTGCTTATACAAATGATTAATCTAAAAAAATTGTGCAATACTTCAGAGAAATACATTGAAGTATGAAAAATATAATTAAATTATTGAAATAATTTCGATGATATTGAAAAAGTTAATTTTGAGGACAGTTGGTTTATTAAAATAAACATTTTATAATTTACACATATATTTTTTAAATAAAATACATTTATCTCACTAGTGGGAAAAAGGTCGCTTTCTCCAACTAGTTTTGAGGTTACCAGTTCGGATAAAGTGATTCTTTTCCCACTGTGAAATAAAATATCGTACTGAATGAGTGAGGAAAAGTGATTGAGAACTTGTGTGAGTCGACAGCTCGTTATCAATCACTTTCTCTCTCTTGTCAAGTAATATACTATGAATTAAAAATAACTCTCAAATAAAAATATATGAAATATAATGCTTAAATATGGAAAAATAAAACATAATATCACAATAACATCAATTTATAATTTATATTGCATCGCATATAAATAATATTTTTTGAAAAAATCTACAATAATTTTAATATATATATAGGTGTTTAAGAAACATTAATATTCACTTTTTATACATATTTCTATTAATACATTTCACACAAAATAATTAATAAAAAATAAGAATAATATCAGCAATAACAATAGTTTTCTTACATTTAATTAATCTTAAAAAGATTCATAATTCCATAAATTGCTCATCAAAAAAAACAAAAAAACAAAAAAACAAAAAATAAAAAAAGTTTAATCAATAGCTATATAATAAAAGTAAAATGTATTTTTGTTTTTAACGATTTTACTAGTCAAAATGTACAATGTATAACTTCAATGTTAAAAAATTTTAACAACAAAAATATAAATGGAAACTTAAAATTAAGGTTAAAAACAAACTAAACGTTTATACGCTTTTAAATGTACATGTTAACTATTAGAAATTATTTCAATTCAAAAACTAATTATTTTTATGTCAAGGAAGTAACATGTTTCGTCAGAAGTAAATAAGTGTGTACAAAATTTTACCTTATATATTACAAATTAATTGTTTACAAATTTTGTTTACAGCAAGAAAACAATTATACATAATAAGAACTGAAAAATAAATATAATTATAAAACATAGTACTATTGTAAACATTTTTGTTTATAATATTATTGTACTATTTTATTTAGTGCTTTGTAAACAAACCACAATATATAAGTTAAAATTTTGTACACGCTTATTTACTTCTAACGAAAGATGTTTCCTCCTTGACATCAAAATAATTAGTTTTTGAATTGAAATAATTTCTATTAGTTAACATGTGTATTTAAAAGAGTATTTATTTTAATTACAATTTTAGTTTGTTTTCAATCTTAATTTCCAATTTCCATTTATATTTTTATTGTTACGATTTTGTAACATTGAAAAGGGTTGCGAAGAAATCAACCAAAACGTCATTGTACATTGTACATTTTGACTAGTAAATTCGTTAAATACAAAAATACGAATCTTTTAAAATATCTAAATTATAAAGCAGCTCTTGTTTTAGATTACTTTGATATAAAAGTAAATGATAATGTTCACTTCAGTGTTCTTATCGAGCTTTGTTATAATACTTTGACAACCCCACGCAGACTTATTGCATATGTCTTTTGCTATCGTAAGTCTGTTGAGCCATTAAACGGGCTCAAGAAACAAGAAAGATAATAAGAGAAATGAAATCAATAATTGCGATAACGAGAAATTGTGTCACAGTCGCGTGAACTGAGCGTCAATTCCTTTTTATTTTGCAAAGAAGCGATCGTTGTAAAATTAGACAGATTATGACTACGTTACACTGGCAATCTTAGCATTTTAGAGAAGCGCTTTTTAGTTTTTATAATAAATTCAGTCATAAAATAATTTTTTAGTTAAATTGTGCATTTGAGTAGGACACAGTTTGTAATGTTATTTAGTTATTTGAAGTATTTTTATAAAAATACTTAAAAGTCGAAATCCCGCGTTTACGTCACTTGACTGATAACAATTTCTTATATTCGTTACATATTTTATCGTAGTAACAGTAGATTACTTAAGTAAAATGCAAATATGTATAAAATTATCATATGTATAAAAACAACTTTTTTTTAATTACAAGTAACGTAAAAAGTGTGACTATTTAAGTAAACAAATTATAACTAATACATTTTAAAAACTACAAATTTCACAAAATTTATTATACTATAAACCACAATGTAAAAATGATTTCGTCCAATTATCTTCATTTACGACAATCTCTAATTTATTTCGAGAAAATGATTCAGAACATTGGGACAGCTGAATTCTGAATCTTAACTGAATCTAAGTAAGTATAGAATTTTAACTGTATAATATACGTGTTTAAGTTACACACCCTTAAAATGATCTCGTGTACGTTAAACACACGAAAGGTAAGAAGCTGGTAGTTTGGCGTCATAATTATCCGCCAAACATTTGTATCGGTAGACTATTTGATCCAATAAAAGTCGCAATTATTATACGGAGTGAGACGAGAGATTTGCGAATTTACGGTGGACTTTGGAAAATCCGTAAAGCTCCAGCGGATGAAGTCTACTGTTAATACGAGTCAACATTCACGAGACGCAAAAGAGCAGGATAATGAGAATAAACGCGTAACGGTTAAGGATGACTGGCCGTAGCAACCGAGAAACGTTGTGGATCTTGAATTATTCATCGGAAATGCACGCTCGGTTAGACGCTCGCAAAAGCAGCCAGCTACCCTCTGAGACTTCCGCATCCGACGCGTACATGCTCCTCTCACACACACACGCTCACGTGCGCGAAACACATACTCTGCCCATTCTGCCATCTCTGAATACTCTGAGCCAGAAATGGCATTATAGATCCAGACTTTCCAAAAATGCTGCGAAAATCAACGATAGAAACGTAAATGACTATTTATGCAAGCACGTTCGAATGCAACATTAGCTTTCGTCTCTCGTTCGTCAGATTAAAAAACGCCGTTTCTTTCAGTTCGCTGCGACAAAAATCTCGGTTTTCCGCAAAACCAAGTCCCAGTAACGTTTGTTATACAACCCTGCTATTGATTCAAGAAATTCTGATGGATGCATTTTGTGCTTTGCATTACTTGTATTAGGAAGTCCTGCCTTCGAAAATAAGGCATTTGAAAATTACCACATCAATGGCGGACAGTCATTGGTATGATAATTTAGTGTTCGCGATGCAGATACGTATGAATTTTCATGGCTTTTTTGCGACAAAATGTATGGTAATACGCTGACGTCGGCTAAGGAATTAAATACTTTCGAAATCTCCGAATATTCGTGTATTATATTTCGTTTGTATAATTTATGGGCAATGCGAGTTTGCTCATTTTAACTTATTTCTGTTTAATGTTTCACGTATAAAAGATTAACGAAACAGAGAGATAAATAGGATGAGTCACATTTTTCAATGCATTTTTTTTAATAAATAATAAAGCTGAATTTTGTAAGAAATCAAAACTACCCTCTGAAAAATCATTAATCCATGTAAAAAACGTACCTGAGACGAGTAGAAAATCTGTTGAAATCACAAGCAAATAGACTTCTATACTTCCATGAGTGAGTAGAATATGTTTACCGTATGTCGACGATGAGTCAAAAGATGTTTGCGGACTTCCGGAATCTTCTCATCGAATAGATTTTGACAAGAAGATGGTCAGTTTGTTCCGGTTTTTATTAAAGTGTAATATATATTAATTTCTATAATTATGAAAGGGTACTTCAAATGGAAAAATACGAAATTTAACTTATGTACAAAAAGTGTTACTCGATAACATTAAATAAAAGTTAGAGTTTTACTCGACCAGAAAAATTGTACCTAATTTTTCGATAAAAATAAAACTTCTCATGAAAAAACCTTATTTTATACATTTGAAAGAAATAAAACATATTTTTAGTGATAAAAATATACATAATATACCAATATATATATAAATAGAATCACATGAAAATTTAGAGGTATAGGATATTAATTTAAATTATCCAGGCTTATCACGAATAGAAAACAACAGAACAAATACATTCATTCCGAATCAAATAAGTGAATAATGTATTCAAGTGGTGCATACGTGTCAAGTGGTCAGATTCATTTTATGAGTAATGAATCGAATGAGATGACTGTAGAATTTTATAAAATATTTACCAATAAGTGTTCAATTAAAGCTGAATTAGTATACATTAATTTTTTTCATTTCAAAATAAACCCAAATAAACTTCTTATAACCCGTCGAAGTATTTTCAATTGAATGAATATCAAAAACGATGTATTTTAAGGTTAATAATAATACTAATGAAACGCAATAAAAATCTCTATATTTATAGTCCGACAGATCATGTACATAAATATAAAAATATCATCCCTGAACTCGTATGGTAAAAATTTTTTTTTGTACTCATGACTACTCGTACAGAAAATGTAGCTTTTTCCGTATTAATGTCACAAAGCACTCCCACGTGTGCAGAAAGGCATTGTTTTCCACACGGACGCGCTAGTATCAAAACTGCAACAAAAGTGCAAAATTGTCTTTTGCATCTAGAGCGAAGTTTGCCATACGACTTGAAGTCGAACTGGAAAGGACAACTTGGGTTTTTGAGAAAAATTATATGAAATGAAGTAAATTTTTTATATAACCTTATGGGTGTACAAATTAGGGTAATTCTTGTGCATTTAAAAAATGCGTGCACGTGAAAAATGTGAAAAAGTGTGCACTAAACACATATCTTATGTGCACTTGCAGAAGTTTCATTTGAGTACAAAAGGTTCTTTTTTGAACAAAAAAACAATAAGCAATAGGTTTCGTTTCTTACATAAATATATTTTAAGATAAAA
>JABFPI010000076.1:0-14267 GCA_022817465.1 Embidobia sp. ZL-2020 | reverse complement strand
GATAGAATAAAAATTCGGTCGAAAATCAAGTCCGTGAAAGTTTTCTTCAATGTGAGTACGCGTCTAAGGCAGCATCTTCCCCCGCCTTACTGACGAGTTTAGGGGAAGATGTGAAACGAAACGCGGAAAAATTTTTATTCTTGTGGCTTCTTCCAAAACTAACGTGTTTTTCTTTTAAATTCAAATCTTTTGTTTAATTTTGTATAATTTTTATTCTTAAATATTGAAACATAATTTTTTTTTTCTTTTTTTTTAATTTCTTTATTGTTTTTCGGAATATATTGTTTTGAATTCACAATCCAAGTGAATATTTACAACTGTCATTTATATTTTCTTTAAATGACTGTTGGGGAAATTAACATCATTTCCCAATGTGTCCAAGTAAAGTCGGTTTTAGATTCTCTTTGTAGTTTTTGATTTTGATCTTGGACGGCTTTAAATTCTTTTACTTAATTTTTTATTTTTTAGGCACATGACGTATAATGTTGCCTTATAGTTTTGGAAGAGGTCACCTGTAATAGATGGCGCTCAAAATTGAAGTTTTGTGTTTCTCACAAAATTTCTGTGAGCGCGTCTGTTACAGATAGAATAAAAATTCGGTCGAAAATCAAGTCCGTGAATGTTTTCTTCAATGTGAGTACGCGTCTAAGGCAGCATCTTCCCCCGCCTTACTGACGAGTTTAGGGGAAGATGTGAAACGAAACGCGGAAAATTTTTATTCTTGTGGCTTCTTCCAAAACTAACGTGTTTTTCTTTTAAATTCAAATCTTTTGTTTAATTTTGTATAATTTTTATTCTTAAATATTGAAACATAATTTTTTTTCTTTTTTTAATTTTTTAATTTCTTTATTGTTTTTCGGAATATATTGTTTTGAATTCACAATCCAAGTGAATATTTACAACAGTCATTTATATTTTCTTTAAATGACTGTTGGGGAAATAACATCATTTCCCAATGTGTCCAAGTAAAGTCGGTTTTAGATTCTCTTTGTAGTTATTGTATAAGATTTTTGTTTGTTATCATTAACTGAAAATATGTACAATGTCAGCGTCATATAATATAATAATTAAGCAACTCATTAAGTAAATTAACCTCTGTATAATTAGGCTTAATTTTTATTACAATTACATGCGTAATAACAATTTTATTTGGCTTTTTCCTTAAGGTGAAATGTTACTCGTATAAGTGCGAGAGAGATAGAATCTAATGGCACTCCCGCGCGAGTAAGAGAGACAGACCGAACTTTCAGCAACATTTCACTTTAAGGTGCTCACAGCAGCTTCCTCTCCCCTATACATATCGATAACAATTCTCGCTTTAAAATTTCCCCCCGATGGGTTTAAAACTGCTTGCAGTTATAACGTGTAACTTTTTATCAAATAATATTTTAGACTTATTTTCACTTTTGACTCTTATTTCACAGTGTAATAATAATAGAGCAAACAAAGAAAAGAAAATAAATAATGATTTTAATGTGGTTCATGTGTCTGATGATAGTGTTAAAATTCGAATTAAACATTATAATTTTTTATTATCATAATCAACATTTTCAATTAAAAAATGCAACTTACAAGATTTACAAAATCCTGAAATGAAAATGAAACATTGTTTAAATACAAAGATTCAAGTTAAAAAATTTAGGTTCAAAATTGCCTACCTTCAAAAATTCAAATAATAAACAATTTTGTAACAGTCAAAAACTGTATTTAAAAATTTTTCAAATTATAAAATATAAGTGAAAAAGTTCAGAGAATCAAAAATTGAAAGAGAAAATTTTGTATACTCTAAATATTATATTAAAAAACTCTGAAAGTATTTACGAGGTATCTTGAACCAGTATATGTAACTAAATTAGTATCATATTCAATCTTGATATAAAGCACACTAGAAATAGACTATGTTAATTGGAACTCAATTTACAAATAATTTTAATTCTGTATCATTGTTACAAAAATTACCCCGAAGGATTTTGTTTTTACATTATAGTGGCGCAACGACAAAATTATATGATAAACTATGTTTCATATTTTATATAACAAAATGTTTAGTCCGAAACTTTCTGATATTTTAATTAAGATATAAATTATAAATTTGAATAAATTATTGAAATGTATGATACAAAAATTATAAATGTATTAGATGTAAAAATTTCAATAATAAATGTGTTATTTCATTAACCCCGTATAGACGGCACCCTTTTCTTGGCAAAAAATTCATTTTTTTACTTATTCTGAATAGTACTATTCAGAAGAGTATCCCAAATATTAATAAAATATTTTATTCAATTTTATATTGTTTATTTATAAATAAACAATATTAAAGTTACAAAACATTTATAATTAATTAAATATAGACCTATTTTACACAATAACATGAAATTTATGGAAGAAATTTTATTATTTTAAGAAATATACAGAAAATAAGAAAATTTGTAAATGCTACAACATTTATATGTCCTTATAGGATTAAAAACTATATAAAAATATAATTAATGTATATACAGGATGGCAGGTAAGAATGAATTGATTATTTTAGAACTAATTTTGTTACCGGAGATTTGCTCTTTACAAAAAATCAATTTAACATTAATAAGGCAAAACAATTAAAAAAGTAGTAATAAATAGATTAATTTATATTATTTCGGACTAAAGGACTATAAAACTTAATTTGTTGAAGGACTAAAGAAGGAAAATGTAAAGAATCTTACATCTTTTTCAGAACAATTCACCATTTTATTAATATAAAATAAAAAAAATAAGTTTAATTATAAGTATTTTATATAAAATTACAAAAAAAGTTACAAATAAGGATACATCATCGGCCTCTGTTGCATTGGCATCATCATTATGCCACCAGATGCAGTTTGCAAAGGCATTGCCGATGTTATCGGCATCATTGGTGCATACTGCATAGTGGTGGCATTCTTAGCCGATGATGCATCCTTCCGTCGCTGGTTTGCTCCCTGGCGTTTCAGAATCGTCCTTTTTCTTTTTCTATCCGCCTGAAACATAATGAAATAGGAAAATATTAATTATCAAAAAAAAAAAAAAATTAAAAAGTGCAAATGAGCAAATGTGTAACATTATTGCTCATGAAAAAGATAATTTTACAAAAATAGCGTTTTCAATGTCTCTTTATCTTGCACCAAGATAAATAAAAATGAAAATTGTTAACTTTGTTAGATAACACAAACCAAAGACGAGGTCAGACAAGGTTGATAATTTTCATTCAATTCCCATAACACAAACGTCAATTTTCATTACATGACTGCCCTAATATGTATATGCAGTAAAAGCTGTCACGTTGTCCACAGTTGGAACTGTGAATCGCTGTCATCTTGTCCATTGGAACAACCAAACAAAATTCAGCATTTAATGCAAACCAATCAAAGTGGTAATAGTTGAACAACGTGACAGCGTTTCGGCTGGACTGGATGACAGCGAGGACAACTCAGGGGAGACACACTTGCACATAAACTTTTGGTCGTGTCAAAAGTTGGTGGTCGGCCACCAGAGGGGCTAATCTTATGAAATTTGATCAAGGATTTTGATAATGGATTCTTAATCAAAATCCATAAGATCAGCGCCTTTGGTGAGCCGATCACAAACTTTTGACACGACCAAAATTTTATATGAGAGTGTGACCCCCTTGGGATAACTTAAAAGCAAACAACATCACAGTTTTTACTGTATTTCAAAAACTTCAAAAAGCCAAAAATGATGACAATTGTTTGTAATACTGTTACGTATACTACTATTCCCTGGTTCAAAGAACTCAAAGTTTTAAGTTGAAATAACCTAGCTTGAAATACTATGAGAAATACAACCGAAATATCACGACCAAATGTGAAATTTCATAGTCATTCATAGACAATTGGGTTCATTCGGAATAAATAAAGAATCAAATGTGGATGTTTACATCTACAAATCTCATATTGATGTAAACATTCACATTTGATTCTTTATTTCGACAGCTCAATGGTAAACTAGCACGTTTGGAAGCTGTTCAATGGTACACTAGAACGTTTGGTGAGCTTTTAAAAATAAAGGATCATATTTCAAGAATTTTCAATGATAAACTAGCACGTTTGGAAGCCGTTCAATAGTAAACCCTTGTAGAAAAGAATCTCTAAAAATTTCTGAAAAATGTTCTTAATAACTTAAAAAATCTCTTTAAAACTACTCTAAAAAAGCGTGAAAAGACCCATGTTTGATTGTTTTTCAGAACTCGTTTAGAAGTAGTAAACGTTGTATCTTGACTTCCACAAACAAATTCTGAAAAACTCTGGAAATGTAGAAAAGAAGCAAAAATAACAACTTTGATAATCAATGCCAATTGCGGAAAATTTTTTTAAAATAACACAAAACTTTGAAAATGTATTAAATAATCCGATACATTTTTGAAATATTTCATTTTTAGCAGATTTCCAATAATTAACATTGATTGTTGGAGTTTTTTTACTTTTACTTATTTATACATTTTCTGAATTTTTCAGAATTTTTCTGTGAAAGTCAAGATAAACATATAATACTTGTACACAAATTCTGAAAAACTTTAGAAAACTATCAAAAATGGGACTTTTCAGAGGTTTTCAGAGAAGTTTTTCAGTGATTTCGAGAATTTTTCTGACATTATCAAAGATTGGGATATTTTACGACCATTAAAACAGGCCAATAATTGGTTAAATAACATAAAAAATATAAAATTAAATAATAGAAAACTTACAATAACATAAAACGTACAGTAACATAAAACTCATTATAATTGCAAAACCGAGCCCCTTTTCGATCTGACATGAAGTCTGCAAGCGCGATATTCAAATTCGAAATTTAGAATCAAAATTCTAAAAATCAAAAAATCTAAATTCAAAGTAATAAAATTTTGTATTTAAAAATTCTAAAATTCCAAATGATAAAATTTTCAGATTCAAAAATTCAAATTGACTAGAATTAAAATTTTTCAAATTCAAATTGATTCATATTCTAAATTCTAAAATTCAAATTGACTAAAAAAGTTACATTGCTATTATTTAGGGGTGCTTATACACTAAGAAAAAACCAGAGTAGACAGAGTGGTTGTTTAACTCGTAAGCAAATGTTGCTTGACTTGAAAAGATGTTCACATCAAGCGAAAATAACTCGAATTGTCAAGCAATTTTTGCTTGACCAACCACCAAGCAACTTGAGGTAAAGTAAATTGTCATAACTATGCAATCACAATTTAATAAATTAAGCAGAGATTGCTTGACTGTCAAGAGGTTTTGACTTGAATAAGATAAAGCAGATTCTCACTTTTTTTAAAGTAGATTTTACTTCTAATTTTTCTCAGTGTACAACAGTGGCCCTTTGCACGGATACGTGCATGCGTCCGAAACATCTTAATCAATCACAACTAGTGATACACGCACACTTGCATACACAGGACTACCAATTGTAAGCCCTCCAGATTGATTAAAATTCAAATTTCCATAAATCAGATTGACTAAATTTCATGTTCCTACAACGCAGATTTACTACATTTCATATTTCTATAATTGAGATTGAGTTTAAAAATCCAAATTCTAAATTTTAAATTGGCTAACTTCAAATTGGCTAGAATTGAAATGGACTAAAATTGAAACTGACATAAATTCAAAATTTTACCTGAATGTTATGCCTGAAGATAAGAATGTCGAGTTTTTTTTAATTTATGTCAGTTTAAATTTTAGTCCATTTCAATTCTAGCCAATTTGAAGTTAGCCAATTTAAAAATTAGAATTTTGATTTTTGAATTACATAGAAATTATTCTATTTGAATTACATAGAAATTAGAATATTAATCATTCAAAAATATAGAAATTTATTTTGTTGTTAATTTGAATTATAGAAAATTTACTTTCAATCAAATTGAATAATCAGGGTAGTCAGCGATCTTAGGATTTTTAATTCAAGGTTTTTTCCCGGTTTTCCAGGTGGAAAAAAAATACCATTTTCAGGTTTATTTTTATAAAGAAGTCTTTTATATACGTAACAATTTTTAAAAAAATCGATATATAATAAATTCATACTTTTTCTAACCTTACATTAAACTGAAATTTTTAGACTACAGATTTGTTTTACTATATTCATTTTACTATAAATCTGTGAAAAACTGTCATAATTGGAAGTTTTGTAAGTCTTTTAGGAAGTTTTCCGACGTTTTTGCAAAGTTTTCTTAGAAAGTATTTTTGTCATTTCAAAAAATCAATAGGTTAAGAAACTAATTCAGAAAATCAATACAATTAGTAAAAAGAAAAATTGTATGACCAATTGCAAAAATACAATGAATTCCCAATTTATGGCACTAATTCAAGGTTTTTTCCTTGTTTTTTCCCGGTTTGATAAATTCCCGGTTTTTCTCCGGTTTTCAAGGATTCCAGGTTCGCTGACTACCCTGATAATACAAAATTTAATTTTAGTAAATTTGAATTATAGAAAAGTAAAATATAGTCAATCTGAATTATCGATTTTTGAATTTTAGTCAATTTGAATTATAGACATTTTAATTTTAGTCAATCAAAATTATTAGAATTTGATTTCTATTTAATTTGAATTATAGAATTTTAAATTTCAGTACATTTGAATTGTAGTCGATGTAAATTATAGAAATTTTATTTTTAGTTAACCTGAATTATAGAATTTTTAAATGTAATCAATCTGAATTATGGAAATTGGTGTTGTAGTCAATCTAAACATAGAAATTCGAAGTTTATTCAATATTAATTATAGAATCTATATTTGAAGTAAATCTGAATTATAGAAATTTTTGAATTAGTCATTCTAAATAATAAAATTTTTATTTGTAGATAATTTTATTTATAGACATTGTAATATTAGTCAAGTTTAATTATAGCAATTTAAATTGTACTTAATTTAAACTATGCAAATTTGAAAAGTATTCAGTCTAAATTATAATCATTTGTATTTTAGGTACTCTGAATTGTACAAATTTTAATTTTAGTCAGTTTACAGTACAGAATTTGGCATTTTAGTCGATTTGAATTATATAAAATAAAATTGTAGTCAATTGAAATCATGAAATTTTGAATTGTAGTCAATTTAAATTTTAGAATTTTAATATTTTATTCAATTTGAATTTTATAGCATATTTGGTGAACAGGGTAGGTTGAATCCGGATCCGCTGTGTTCTCTCATATTAATGTAACATTTAAGTTAGAGTGAGAAAATAACTCGATCCAAATAATCCGTGGCAACGAAACATGACATTAGAATTTGCAATATGAATCAATATAAATTTTAGAATGTTACATGCTAATCAATTTGAATTTTAGAATTTTGAATTTTTCTCAATTGAAATTTTTGAATTTGGAAATTTTATCATTTTGAAATACAGAATTTTTATTTTCAGAAATTTAAAATTTAGTCAATTTGAAATATAAAAAATTGTTTTTAAAGTTTTAAATTAAAATTTATCAGGATTTTGAATTTAGAATATAGAATATTAGAACTTTGAATTAAAAAATTTGGTTTTTAGAATGTTGATACTCAATATATATATATAAATTAAATAATAATACCTGATAATCATTGAGCAATTTCCCCCCACGACCACGCATCGGCTTGGCTTCATCGCGGCCACTTTGAGAAGCACTACGCTCTCGACGTCTAGAGCCACTGCGCGCGCGACGTCGTGAGTTACAGCGGTCACAAGGTCGTGAACCACTGCGCTCATGACGTGGAGAGGCGCTGCGCTCATGACGTCGAGAGGAGCTGCGCTCATGACGTCGAGAGGAGCTGCGCTCATGACGTCGAGAGGAGCTGCGCTCGCGACGTCGGGAGGAACTCCGCGCCCGACGACGAGACGCAGCGCGATCCCTACGTGGAGAGGCGGCCCGATTCCGACGGGGAAAGGCGCAGCGCTCGCGACGTGGAGAATCTCCGTGCTCCCGACGCCGGGAGTTATTGCGCTCGCCACTTTGGGAGACTGTGCGCTCTCGATATGGAGAAACGCCGCGCTCACGACGTTGGGAGACGTTGCGCACACGACGTGACGCGGCGCTATCATGTGGCTGCTGCAGATGCTGATACTGCGGCGGCAGCTGGTACTGCTGCAGTAGCTGGTTCTGCCGCGGCAGCTGGTGCTGCGGCGGCAACTGGTTCTGCGACGGAACTTCGTGCTGCGGCGGCTGCTGGTCTTGCAGCGGCAGCTGGTGCTGCGGGGGCACCTCGTGCTGCAGCGGCACTTCGTGCTGCGGAAGCAGCTGATACTGGGGTTGAAGCTGGTACTGGAATGGCAGCTGGTACTGGGGTGGCAGCAGGTACTGGGGTGGCAGCTGGTACTGCAACGGCAACTGGTTCTGCCGAGGCAGCTGGTGCTGTGGCGGTACCTCGTGTTGCGAAGGCAGCTGATTCTGCAGCGGCCACTGGTTCTGTGGCGGTAGCTGGTTCTGCTGCGGTAGCTGGTACTGCGGCGGTACTTCGTGCTGCAAAGGCAGCTGGTTCTGCGGCGGTACCTCGTGCTGCAAAGGCAACAGGTTCTGCGGAGGTAGCTGGTTCTGCTGCGGCAGCTGGTGCTGCGGCGGTACCTCGTGCTGCAATGGCAGCTGGTTCTGCGGCGGTAGTTGGTTCTGTCGCGGCAGCTGGTACTGCGGCGGTACTTCGTGCTGCGAAGGCAGCTGGTTCTGCGGCGGTACCTCGTGCTGCGATGGCAGCTGGTTTTGCGGCGGCACCTCGTGTTTAGGCAGCTCATGCTGCGGCGGCTGTTGGTTCTCCGGTGGCAGCTGGTCCTGCTGCGTAGACCTTCTGGTCTGTTTATTTATAAATTAAAATTAATAGAATTAGTAAAAGTCTGCTTGTAAAGGATGTTCAATCATTTATAATTTAAAACATACAATTTTGTTAAACAAATACAGTAATTTATTAAAAAATAAAATATTTAAATGTTTATAAAAAATTCAAGACTATAAAACTTGCAATCCCAAATATAAAATCCCAAAAAAAAATCTAAAAACCAAAAAAATATTGTTAGATTAGTTAGTTTTCTTAGTTTTGCTACAAGCTTGGCGGCTTGATTTGTCTATTGAAATAATAATTTCATACTATCTGCAAGATACATACAATCAGATTTACACATAAGAACTATTAATTATGTCGGATTCAACAAATCACTCTGGCAACATGATCTTTATTTTGAAAGAATCAACGTTTTGACGTTCAAATTTTGCCTAGAACTTTTCTTGGTTCAGTTCAAACAACTTTAAACATTACTTTAAAGTATATAAACTTAAAATATTATGTATTTATTGCAAGAAAACTATTCATTATGCCGGATTCAAAATATCACTCTGGCAACATTATCTTTATTTTGAAGTATGTGAGGTTCTAACGTAACAACTTTTGTCTACAAATTTTCTTGGTTTAGATGAAATGACTTGAAATTTTACGTACAAGTATATAATATTAAAATACACTATCTTTGTTGCAAAAGAACTATTAATTATGTTGGACTCCAAAAATCACTATGAAAACATTATTTTTATTATCAAGGACCTGACGTTTTGACGTCCAAATTTTATGTAGAACTTTTCTTGGTTCAGTTTTAATCACTTTAATTATTACATTTAAGTATATAATCTTAAAAATGCTATAAAAAATAAAAATCTAAAATCATTTGACAAATAAAGGGTATAAAATATTGAAAAAACTGATAAAAAATTATGTGAATAAAAAAATATTATTTAATTTGAACAATTTTCTAATGCAAGTGCCACATTCAATGCAGACTTTAATAACTTGCAATGAACTTGTTATTTAATATAAATATAATACAAATAATATAAATAAACAGAAGGTTAACATACCTTGTAATACGCTTTGAAATAAAAAAAAACACAATGAAAGACAAATTTATGAAAATAAATATATATATATATATATATATAAATATATATATAAACTATTATATGAAAAAAGCATTTCGTTCCATAATCATCCTCGAACTCATCAGTAAAGAAGGGATAATTATTACCCTAGAAGCAACTAAGTAGTCAAGGATCGAGCAAATTTATATTGAATATTTCAAACAATATCTATGCGAGAAAGTTAAAATATTCAATATAGTACCCAATTCTAGACTATTGGACATCTATTGGAAAATCAAAAAAGCACTTGATATGTCATAAATGTCAATTTAAATAAAAAGAATGAAAATTATCATTTACCCAAAAATTTTTACAAAATATATATCTAAATTTAGTTGACTAATAAAGGGCATAAAATGATGAAAAAACTGATAAAAAATTAAAAAATTATATGTGAAAAAAAATTAAAATATTATTTAATTTTAACAATGTTTTAAAGCTTTTTCCATCTAATAGTTTATATATATATATATTTTTGATTTTCATAAATTTATCTTTCATTTTGGTATAGTTAAAATGACTTGAAATTGTAAGTACAAATGTATAATATCAAAGGGCGCGGCAGCGACCCGATGAGCCAAGCGATATCGGAGCTGCGCGACACTATAGTCTACAAAACTTATTAAAATATACTATATTTGTTGCAAAAGAATTATTAATTATATTGGAATAAAAAAATCATGCTGGTAACATTATTTTTATTTTGAAGCATTTGAGGGTTTGGTGTCCAACATTTGCATACAACTTTTTCTGGTTTAGTTGAAACGATTTGAAATTTTACATTACAAATAATATTAGAATATACTACATTTAATCCAAAAGAACTATCAATTATGTAGAATTCAAGAAATAATTCTTGCAACATAATTATTTTGAAGGATTTGTGATTCTAACGTCCAATCTTTGCTTACAAATTTTCTTGATTTAGTTGAAATATCTTGAAATTTTACATACAAGTATATAATATTAAAATATATTATAAGGTAAAAGGCCCTGTCTCTGACAGTACAAAACGTCTGCATTTATATATTAACAAATTCAGCATAAAAACTTAATATGTATATAAATTATTTTTCTATAGAGTATAAACGTGTATATATCAATACTCAGTCGTTTTTGCATTTTTTTTACATTTAAACAATAATTAATAAATTATTTTCAAAAATGGTTTACTGTACTAATGTCGGACACCCACATTTTTGAAAACCACAGTGACTGATATACATTATATTAATCTGTCAATTAAAATATAAATATTTACAAAGTACATGTTTTTATGTGTTGCTGAATCTAATTCATTTGCATAGTTGTAAAAACCTACTATTTATCTATTCATTAAAATTTTTTAGGTTATGTTTAAATTGACAGCGTTGTGAATTTTTCAGGGAAGTTGTAAATAAATTTTTCAATATATTTTCTAAACAACAGTTAATAAATGCGTAGTTTCATATATGAAGAACAAAAAAAAATTTTTTTTATTATCATAAACGTAATTTTTATTTTTATTTCCTATAATAATCTCACATTGTCAAAAATTGGTCACCTGTCAGACTGGGACGTTTACCTTAAGTGCGAGAGGGACGAAACATAATGGTGCTCCCGCATGAGTAAGAGAGACAAACTGAGCTTCGGGTAACATTTCACCTTTTTTTTAATAATAGCAATATTTAAATTTATTTGTCACCTTTCGAGGGTTTCCTCCTCCAATTCCGCCTTGAGTTCCTCCTCCTTGTCCTCTTTTACCTCCGTCTCGACCTTCGACTTGACCTCTGCCTTGACCTCCGCCTCGATCTCTTCCTCGACTTCCTCCTCGACCTCCTCCTTGTCCTCCTCGGCCTCGATGTTCTAAATAAAAACAAATTTTTTTAACTATAATTTTTACCAAATAACAATTAGTAAAGCTTAAATTTATTTTGAAATTTTTTTATAATATGCTTCCTACAAAGAAAAATAAAAAACAAATTTAATTATATTAATTTTCAATTTCATCACTTGCAATAACCTTCAAGTAATTCTATAATAAAACCTATAAAACTCATAGACATGCTTCATTTTTTTTACAATTGTTGTTTACAATGAAATGCAATTAATATTATACCTACAAATATTGAAATTATTTATTTACAATGTATTAAATGTAATAATACTTACTTTTCATTGCATAGAGCTTCACGGCGGTTGTTTCACAGCTACACACACTCGGAACAATGAGAATATGTGGCGTCTTCAAGTAGAAACATTATTTTCAAATGAAAAAGGACGTACTTATGTCGAATGAATTGTCTGTCCTTTTTTATTAGAAAATAATATTTCTGCTTGAAAACGCCAATGGTTTTCGCGATCAGAGCGCTTGTTGCGGTAAAATAAAAAATAAAGACAGGGACGACAATACTGATCGCGTCTAATGGTAGCTTTGGTACATGATTCCGCCGCTTGGTCATTGACCTACAAATCTGCAACTTGATTCGTGCGTTATTATAGAATCTATTTAAGTTTTGACAGTGATATTGTTCTTATAATTAATTTATTATTATTTGGTAAAAATTATAGTCAAAAAATTGCAAAATTTAAACATAACATATTCTTTTATTATAATTTCAAATAGGTTTTAATTTATAACAAAAGAATGTTATGTTTAAATTTTGCAATTTTTTTGACTATAATTTTTACCAAATAACAATTTGTGAAGCTTAAATTTATTTTGTAATTTTTATATTATGCTTCCAACAAAGAAAAATAAAAAATAATTTATTATTGGTGAAAGTATTATATTAACGACTCAAATACATTATTATTTTTAAAGAAAACACAATCTTTCATTTTCCATCTTAAGGTGAAATGTTGGTCGTATAAGTGCGAGAGAGACGAAACCTAATGGCGCCCTCTGCGAGTAAGAGAGACAGACCGAGCTTCCAGTAACATTTCACCTTAAGGTGAAATGTTACCGCAAGCTCAGTCTGTCTCTCTTACTCACGCGGAGGCGTCATTAGGTTCGGTCTCTCTCGCAGTTATACGAGTAACATTTCACCTTAATTGCCCTTTCGATTCGACAATTTTTTGTCGGCTTATTTGTTTGCAAGGTGAAAACAAAAAGTCTGCTGAAACCGTCCACGCGCTCTGAAATGACAAAGAGGAGATGACGGAAAACAAGGAACGAGGGGAGTTTGGTGGCGTGCCGCGCGCGGCGCTCGAATAGCTTTTCATTTGACGCAGTCAGATGATTCGATATGACGTCATATGTTTACAATGCTAAAATACGTGCCGGTTTATTTATTCGTTATTTTTGTACAAAAAAATTTTCGCGTCGTGTTTTAGTCGTGATATGTTTATCAGAAGTCTGGGTATTTTATCATTCCACTGGTAAGTTAAATCATTCCTATATTTTTTACATAATGCTATACTATTGAAGATGTAACCTTTAACAGTGTTTATTTTTTTATTTTGACAGATGTATTTTTGTTAAAGTCAGAGTAGGTGCAAATAGACATTAATGTTTTGAATTTGTATAATTGCTCATTTGATACAGAAGGATTTTTTTCTATTTAATTAATCCTTTCAATGTCTTGTTTAAATTCATTTATTTATCAATCTTGGTGTGCTTGTCCTGGAGATTTTTTTATCTCTTTAGTTAAAAAATTAAATCTCTTTCATACAAGTTAGTTTTTATGTTACTTTATGTTATAACATTATTTTAAATGATAAAAGACATATCTACCCGCTGACGCGTTTGGAAGTCAATAAATTAGTGCAATCAATGGATAAATTGTGTATTTTATGTTTACTTTATAGTTTAATTCCAGGCATTTAAATTATAATTTTTTTCCAAAATAAGATATATTTGTGCATGACATATTTTGTTTCGAGTTTGTAGTGATTTAATTGTTTGCCTGTGTTAGTGTTATTTCATTTACTACGGGCCGAATTTTTAGGGTTCCAAACTAAAATTCTTAATAATTTGTTAATCAACAAAATGCAAACATGTATAAAATTGTCTACATGAAGTATAAGATATTTTGACTACATAAAACTATTTTTGTAAGTTTTTAAATTCTACAACTTAATGTTTATTTGCAATGAAAAAGACCAAAAATTGTGTTGCGAGTTTGAGCCTACCAATGTTTTATTATACGTTGAAATTTAATTTAAATTAAATCTTAATATTCTCCGATCGATTTGAATACAAGTTACTAAAGTCAAAACTATAAAATTAATTTTTGTTTATAAGTTATCAACATTTGTTTACTCTGTATCGTGAAATATTTAACAACTTTTTTTAAAACTATTGTTCATAACTTATAAACAAAAAATAATTTCATAGTTTTGACTACGGTAACTCGTATTCAAATCGATCGGAGAATATTAAGATGT
>JABFPI010000075.1:0-14337 GCA_022817465.1 Embidobia sp. ZL-2020 | reverse complement strand
TAGTGATCCGTTTTCACAAAAACGATAATTTTTAATAATTGTATTTAATTGTAAATCAAGATGGCGACAAATCGAACTATTTTGTATATATTGTATCAAATCGTAATTCATCAATTCATTTCTAATTTACAATATCATACAATTATTTACAATTCACTTTGTACTGAAAACTGATTTCTTATTAGTCGCCATTTAATCCAATTTAATATAATTCATTAATTTTTCTTCAAATTGAGTTTGCTATTTTTACAATTCAGAAATTGAAAAAATTTTGACTACTGGGAAGGTACTAAAGAATACCACGATTGTTTACAAATCAAATAAACGGGTTAATTTAATCTATTATATAACAAACGATAAAAAATATTATAGTAATCAGCTATTCTCTCTTACCTCTGTCACTTTTCTCTTGGCGTCTCAATTTTGTATAATTTCACATATGTATCATTGAATTTTGAGAAAATAAAGAAAATTTTCCTGAATTTTTTGAACGAGCGGAGCCTTTCGAATTTCTGTGAACGAGCAGTTTTCCGTACTTTTTTGAACGAGCGGAGTTTTCAATAAATTTTTGAAGCCGCGGATTCTTCCATAATTTATTGAACAAGTGAAATTTTTAACAATGTTTTGAAAGAGCGGACTTTTCAAAAATTATTTTGAACAAGCGGAGTCCTCCGTAATTTTTTAAACGAGCGGAGTTTTCGAACCCACCAACGAAATGTCATTAATACATTCTATCAAGATAGATTGTCGACTAAAAGTAGTCTGTTTTTGCTTAAATTTTTGCATTTCTCAAATTTCCACTTTGCCGACATTCCGATGAAATTTGAACAATTCTTCGTTATTCTAACCCGCGATATTTTTTTTTTCAAATTGGTTTAAATAACAGACTCTAATAGCGTCAGGAGAAAAAAAGTGCGCAATTTATTAGTAATTCGAGAACAAAAAGTCAGACTTTGTTCAAAACTCACCAGATATTTAAATGTAAACTGTTAAGTGTAAAGCTTAAAAAAAAAAAATAAAATAAAATGGTGTCTGTTGCAAAATTTGTAATATTTTTCTATTTTGATATTATGTCTGGAGAAAAGTCCCCTGCTTTAATAGTTTCACGATATCGTATTATTACAAATTGTTGAGACAAAATAATAATATCCCGATTTGACATTATTAGTGCACATTCTCATAAAAAATGTCAATAAAGCTAGCAGGAATATTTTGGCAGAACACAATTTCGAGTAGCCTATAATTAAAGGCTAATTATAGGCTAATTAAATGCTCTATTGCAAAATTTTAGGCTCTCATACTTTTAATAAAAATTAAGGTTCTGCTGGCTTTACCGTAAACCTAGCATAATCGTATTTTAACGAATCGTTTTAATGAAAATATTTATCCTTGAATTATAGGCTAATTAAATGCCCTATTACAATATCGCTAAGGCTTACAATATAATTCCAAAATTAAGATTTCGCTAGCTTTACAATAAAATTAGCAAAATTAATTTTAAAAAATTGTCAAAAAAAAATCCCTGAATTACAGGCTAATTAAATGCCCCGTTATGGAATTGCATAAATTTTAGTCCCTTTTTTTACAATTATTTATAATTCTGCTGGCAATCTTATAAACTCAGCAGAATCACTAAAGACAGACTAAAAGCATATTTGAAAAATGCAAATAGATATTGCTGAATTAAAGGCTAATTAAATAGCTGGTTGTAGAATTACACAAAATAATTATTATTTTATTTATTATTGATTCTGCTAGCTTTATCATAAAGGTAGCTGTTTAAGTTTCATGAACAAAAATTATTTATGAAATAACCTACGACGGCAGGCAGATCATTCAACAAAGGAATCATGATTTTTCAACCTACCGTTGCTGATTCAATTCCCGTTCTCGGTGTCGTACATTCATTCAACGAATTCCTTACTCAATTTGTTCGCATCAATATCAAGTCAGACAACAATAAATTCAACACAAGAGAGAAAGGAACAATAGGATAGCGATAATACTAAAAAGAGAAGACCGAGAAATCAAATAATAATGAATATTTATTAATTCCAATCTAAAGCATCATTTCCTTACATCAATAAGTAAAACAGTATTTGTCTCGTGGAAATAATCCGTTTCGCGGCTGTTAGAGGATCAGAACCTCGTCAACGGTTTTATTCAACAACATACAACGCAATCGAATCACTTATACATACGACTCAACTATCACACCACGTAACGCACGTCCTTTTCCGAAAAGGCGCAGAGTCTAATGATTGAAAGACAATATGAGTTGCACTGACTCCTAATGAGTCGTGCATAAAACGTAATTAATTTTAAACCTGTAATAAACCCGCTTCTCGACTTTTCTGTGCGGTTCCCGCGCTCTCATACCATGCATACGTTTTCTCACATACATACTACAGGGAACACATACAAAGGGCATCGGGGTAGGCCTGCTCGAGGTTGTCGTGGGTAACCTCGAGCGTTGAGCTTGGTGTCTCAATGCCTATAATCACCCTAGAAGTCGGAGTCCGACGACTAGGGGCCAGGAGGGCAAAACAACATTGATGCAGCTTAGGACGAGCGATGATCCCAACCTGTCCCTCTGACGACGGCGCTGAAGATAGCCCTCGACTCCGGAAGCCCCTCACGACGTGGACGGAAACCCTGACGGTGGAACAAGCAATCCGCAGCGACCACGACTACCCTCGGCGAAGCTGGACCCTCAATACGCCTGGACCCTTGGTGCTCAGGAATGAGCTGCAGCTACCTGAAACTTTTGTGTGTAGCACACACGACGACGGAGACCGTCGTTCAAAAAAAAACCGTTATCTCGCACGTGCGCACCCGAGACGGCAGAGAGCTTGACGGCGCGACGAGTGCAGTCTTCAAACGTTGAAGTACAAGAGAGAGAGCCCCGGTCAGCGGCAGAACACGAAGCCTCAGCGCTCGTTATCAGCCGTCCCGAGCTTGCGCACGAGTGATTTCGTGTTATCCGACGTTGCAACTCCAAGTGGGGACGCACGACGAAGAAAGTATTCGGGCAAGACAAGGACACATGCGTCAAGCGAACGCGTTCAATCAAATTCAAAATGCAATTCGTTTATTTATAAATTAACAGGTTATTTTGTTTATGAACAATTGTTCTACACCTTAACATTTCTGCCCGCCTTGAACCGTCACGCGGTTCAACACTACAAATTTTTCCTATCCCCCGGTTGTCTATCGCGTAACAAAACCGTACGACGAACATAGCCAAAACGATCGAATAAGATCTTTACTTTTCCCAGTGGATGCCAAGTTTTCCATTGATGATACTTGTTTATTGCATCCAGTGGAACCCGAATTCGTTGCCCAAACGCATGCACCAGGCGGACGGGTTCCTTTGTCGGCTGGCGCCGTCTGACTCGTCTGTCTTCCGGACCAACCACGTTGTCTCGGGCTCCGGTGTCTTTCGAGCAGTGTGCCTCGGATCCCGAGGGTTCCTCGCTACCGTCGTTCGCCACCGCATTGGGAGCTTCATCCGCGCCAGCTTCGCCAAACTCGACGTCATTCTCAATATCTAGAATGTCTTCACTTGACATTCTTCACCTATATTGATTCGAAAATGTTTTTAGCCGTTTACCAAAAGTTCTCTTTTTTTTTTTCTCACAGACGTACACAAACATATCAATTTTGACTCGACTGGGACGTTGGTAGGACATCACAATTTCCAAGAACATGCACATTCCAATTCAAGTAATCCACATTGTCAATAAGTGATAATCAATTTATTTTCAAAAAAAGAAAAACTCCGGCGACAATTTTTCTACGTTGTGCACTCTGCGTATGCGGTCTACTGCCTCCCACGACGTTCTTCTGAACATGAATTGATCCCTCAGATCGCCTATCAGCCATGAGGGATAATGATTGCAGGGGCCTGACTTATGCTCATCGCACCAGAGTCGATTAGGCACTGCCATGACGTAAGGCCCCAATTTTTCTCCTGGTTGGGCTCGAGTATATTCGAACCGATACTCGACTCTAGTGACGGCTATGGACGCGTGGAATAGGTCCCAAAACTGACTCAAATTCATGTCCTATCACAGATAAATTAAAATGATTATTATTTCCGTGTTAGTCATCAACACTTTATTTTTCATTCTCAATGTTATGTTATTTTTTTCTCAATTTATAGGGAGTTTGCACAATTGCGTTATGGGACGCGATAATTCGCCATTCTGTGTTTTAATTTTGACGACCCGAACCTTTTCTTGCGAACCTTTGTATACTTCGATTACTCGCGCTAAGGGCCAAGCCGCCGGAGGCATGTTTGGGGTTTTCACCACCACTAAATCGCCTACCGATAAATCAGGTTGAGGAAAGTACCACTTTCCTTTCGTTTGAAGAGATCGTAAATATTCTTGTCCCCATCGGCACCAAAATGCATTAGTCACCTGCATGATTTGGCGCCAACGATTACCTATTTTTTCGCTTGATTTAATTGACTCTGCTATCGGATTAGCTTTCATGGCCGTGCCGATAAGAAAATGTCCTGGAGTAAGTACTTCAAGAGAATCCAAATCATCTGATATTGGCGATATGGGGCGTGAGTTCAAACACGCTTCGATTTTGCACAATATTGTGGAGAATTCTTTGAAGTTGGGTTTGAATTCACCCATCGCGCGTCTCAAATGATATTTAACAGATTTAACTCCCGCCTCCCATAGCCCGCCGAAATGCGGTGAGGCTGGTGGGATGAAGTTCCAACTCAACCCTTCGTGAGCGTATTTTTGCAGAACGTCAGAATTGCGCATAACTGCATTAAAAGCCTTCTGCATTTCTCGCTGTGCGCCTTTGAAGGTTGTTCCGTTGTCAGAATACATCGTAGAAGGTAGACCGCGTCGTGAGATAAATCTTTCAAATGCAATTAAAAATTCATTCGACGTATAATCTTCTACTACCTCAAGATGTACTGCGCGAGTGGCAAGGCACACGAAAAGAGCAATCCAGCATTTCGAATAAGTTGGCTTTTTCGCTTGATTCACGCGTAAGGCGAACGGCCCGGCATAGTCAATGCCGGTATTTGTGAACGGCCTGGAGGGGGTACAGCGCGAGCGTGGCAGATCGCCCATGACTTGGAATTCGGTGCGCGCTCGCTGTTTCGTGCATCTCACGCAATTGCGAATAATTTGTTTCGCGCGACTTCGCAAATGAATGATCCAGTATTGATCGTGTAATAAATTAAGAGTAAGGGACAGACCACTGTGTAATGCAGATTCGTGAGTCGAACGAATCAAAGCATCGGTGGTTTTTCCGTTGGCCAAAATAATTGGATGTTTGACGGAGTCCGCCAAGTATGAGTTCTTCAAACGTCCCCCCACTCGCATTATTCCAAATTCATCGAGAAAAGGCGACAAACTTTTCAATTTCGAGTTAGAATTTACTACTGAATCCCTTTGCAAAGTTGTAATCTCTACCGAAAATTCCATTCGTTGTAATTCCCGAAAAATAATTCGTTTCGATTCTTCAATTTCATATCGAGAGAGCGAGCCATGAATTCCGGACGTCACGCGTTTCCGGGTAAGCGATACGAAACGTACCACGTACGCCATAACCCTAATTAATTTAGGCCAAATCGAAATTGTTTCAAATGGAGTCCATTTGGTGGCATTAAATGTCACATTCAACTGTGTTTGGCGTCGTTCTTCTTCCGTGTCGAAAAACCCCTCATTTTCGGTGTGAAATACGCGATCCGAATACATCCAATCTGGCCCTTTCCACCACAATGAGCTATGTTCAAATTCCAATACCGACACACCTCTCGAATTTAAGTCCGCAGGATTTTGTGACGAGCTAACATGCAACCATTTCGCAGAGGGTAAATCCGATTGAATACCGGCTACTCTATTCCCCACAAATGTCGCCCAATCATGCGCGGGTTTACTCAACCATGCTAATACTATTTGTGAGTCGGAGAAACAAAAAATATTTTCAACTTTTATATCCAATAAAGATAAAATATGACACATCAAGTCTTTCAATAAGACAGCCCCACATAATTCAAGACGAGGGATACTCAGTGTCTTTAAAGGTGAGACTCGTGTTTTCGCCATCAATAATCGAACATGACAACATCCGAATTGATCAGTCGTGCGTAAATATACAACTGCCGAATATGCAAGTCTTGACGCATCGGAGAAACCCACTAATGTAACTGATTTATTGTTGTTATCATATTGAACCCAACGATCGAAAATAATTTCATGGAGTCCATGAATTTCAGTAGCTAATTGTATCCAAAGTGCAAGTAGATTGTCTGGGAGTTTGTCGTCCCAACTCAATTTATTCAGCCACAATGACTGCATAAAACATTTCGCGCGTATAACAATCGGTGAGAGCCAGCCCAATGGATCAAAAAATGAAGCTATATTTGATAAGATTTCCCGTTTAGTACACGCTTCCGCCGAAATTTGGGAGACTTGCATTCTCAGAGTATCATCACTCGGGTTCCATCTAATACCGAGCAACTTAATAAGACAATTTTCTTTCTCATTCATTAAATTATCATTTTCTTTGCGATCTTGAATTGTTAAAAGTTCAGAATCATTTGAATTCCATTTTTTCAATTTAAAACAACCTGAGTGTAACACCTGTTCGACTTGATTTCTCATTTCAATAATGAGTTTTTTATTATCTGCTCCAAACAGCACATCATCAACATAAATATTGCGAGTGAGAATAGGAAAGGCGAGTGGAAACTCTTCACGTAATTGTGTCGCTAATTCTCGTATTACTCGCATTGATAAATAAGGAGCCGGCCCAGTGCCGTATGTGACTGTTGCGAGCTCATAATTTTGTATTAATTCAAATGTCGAATTATACCACATGATATTTTGTAAATCACGGTCATCAGGATGTACAATAATTTGTCGAAACATTTTTTCTATGTCTGCTACGAGAACATAGCGATATAACCTCCAATTCATCAGTACTCCAGTTATATCTGTCTGGAGTTTCGGACCTATTGATAAAACGTCATTCAAAGAAAGGCCCGACGATGTAGGGCTCGACGCGTTGAAGACTACACGCAATTTCGTGGTCAGTTTGTCTTCACGGAGAACTCCTAAATGGGGTAAAAATATTCGATTGTCGACAAAGTCTTTTATGGAATCAATTAGAATCATGTGTCCCAGATTCTCATATTCTGATAAAAAGTCTACATATAAATCGCGAAATTTAATATCCCTCATCAATTTATTTTTCAATCGTGACAGTGTAGCGTTTGCAATATTAGTTGATTTACCTAACATTTCGCGTGATTTTCCTGGTTTGAAGGGAAGTTTAACTATAAATCGGCCGTTAGAATCTCGCGAAAATGTTTTTTGAAAAAACTCTTCACATTCGTTTTCCTCATCCGTCATAATAGGTGTTTTTATAATTTCCTCGATTTCCCAAAACGATTGCATTTGTTTACTAAGGGCCACCACTGACGCGTGATTCGCGGAGACCGCGATTCTCGCAGTGCTTTGTGTGGCCCCGGTTATCAGCCAACCCAAAGTAGTGCTTTGCGCGACCATTGAGCCTGCGAGGTGTATAACTCCATTGGTTAAAATCAGCCCATATAGGTCTGCCCCAATTAATAGGTCGATTCGTTTTGCACTCCCAAATTCTGGGTCAGCTAACTGTAACCCTGACAATTTTTCAAATGTCGAGAAATCGAATTTAGACGGAGTATATTTTGTGATATCCCCCACCACTAACGCCTGCATTTCGATGACCGGTGTGTTTGCAAAATGCGGGGAAATCTCAAAAACTGCTTTGCATTTTACGTTTGTGTTCGCGGAACCTGTCAGTCCAGTAACTGAAACGTTAACTTTTGAGCGAGGCAACTGCAATAGTTGCACAAACGTTTCGCTTATAAAGGAAGTTTCTGAACCGGGATCAATCAACGCGCGGCATAGTTGTTCACGCCCGTCAGCGGCCGAAACGCGAACCACCGCCGTAGCGAGGAGCACGCAGGACAGAGTCGCAGCGCTCAAGTGTGACGACACGTTCGCGCGCTCGGCTGTCTCCACGCTGACGCTCGGCGCGCTCGTAGAATCGGAGGCCGATTCACGCACGCTCGCGGTCGGGCTTTGAGTGAAATGCAAGAATGTATGATGTTTTTTCTTGCACACATTACAGGTTCGTTTTGATGTGCATTTTGTAACAGGGTGTGAATTTTTCAAACAATTAATGCACAGTTTAAGTTCTTTCGCACGGAAATAACGCTGTGAAGGATTTAATAATTTAAACTGTTTGCAAAAGTAAATCAAATGAGTTTCTGAACAAACTGGACATCGATTTTGTTGCGCTTCATTCGTTACAGCGTTAAGGGCCACTTTCGTTTTAAATTTTGGAACCCTGGGTTTAACGGTCGTTGATGATGAGACCGCAATGACCTCTAGAGTCTCCATTTTGCCATTCAAAAAGTCGGTTAGCTCCGCGATTTTTGGGAATTCTGACGTGCCTCGCAATTTATCTTCCCAATCCTTGCGCAAGTCTTTATCGAATTTTTGAATTAATAAGTGTATAACAATTGGATCCCAATTGTCTACATTCACTCCCAATTTCTCCAGGGATTTCAAAACCGATATATATGTTGCTTGAAACGTGCTCATTTCAGATAATCTGTCAGAATGAACATCAGAAATTGAAATCAAACGATTTAATAAAGTAGCAACATGCACGCGTTTGTTTTCATATTTGCTGTAAAGCAAAGTTCTCGCAATTTCGTAATTGTCGTTAGTTAAATCAAAATCGCATATCAAGTCTCTTGCTTTACCCTCGACACATGAAATTAAATATTGCAATTTCTGCGCGCCCGATAATTTTGAATTATTATGCACGACCGAGGAAAACATATCACGAAACGAGGGCCAATCTAACATTTTGCCGGAAAAAGGTTGTAAATTTAATCTTGGCAATTTAATTACGGTTTCATGTTCGTCATGATATAAAATTGAGCTATGATGGCTTGGCTCAAAGGGCTGTTTTGTAATAATTTCATCCATTTTATCAACCAAGTACTCATCATTCTTCTCACACAAATTTTGAATTTTATCAAACACGTTCTCGTCAAAATAAGTGATACCTTTTCGCGCGCTTTCTGGTGTCACCGCCAAAAGGTCGGCGTGAATCTTAACGGCTCTTTTCAAATTTGAATCAAGCTTCTCAGCGCGAGTTTTCAAGTAATTTTCCGTATAATTTTTAACCCCACGTTTTTTCGTGTTAGTAAGGAATTTTTCTACAGTGTCTAATATTATAATCGCTTCTGCTTGGAGTGACTCTGAAGACTGAGCCATTTTACCTAATTTTTCGACCAAATTTCTATCAATACAAAATCTCTCTTGTGTTTAAATTATTGATTCGTTCAACAAATTAGAACCAATCCGGCTCGAAGGACCTTTTTGTTTAAGTTTCATGAACAAAAATAATTTATGAAATAACCTACGACGGCAGGCAGATCATTCAACAAAGGAATCATGATTTTTCAACCTACCGTTGCTGATTCAATTCCCGTTCTCGGTGTCGTACATTCATTCAACGAATTCCTTACTCAATTTGTTCGCATGAATATCAAGTCAGACAACAATAAATTCAACACAAGAGAGAAAGGAACAATAGGATAGCGATAATACTAAAAAGAGAAGACCGAGAAATCAGATAATAATGAATATTTATTAATTCCAATCTAAAGCATCATTTCCTTACATCAATAAGTAAAACAGTATTTGTCTCGTGGAAATAGTCCGTTTCGCGGCTGTTAGAGGATCAGAACCTCGTCAACGGTTTTATTCATCAACATACAACGCAATCGAATCACTCATACATACGACTCAACTATCACACCACGTAACACACGTCCTTTTCCGAAAAGGCGCAGAGTCTAATGATTGAAAGACAATATGAGTTGCACTGACTCCTAATGAGTCGTGCATAAAACGTAATTAATTTTAAACCTGTAATAAACCCGCTTCTCGACTTTTCTGTGCGGTTCCCGCGCTCTCATACCATGCATACGTTTTCTCACATACATACTACAGGGAACACATACAAAGGGCATCGGGGTAGGCCTGCTCGAGGTTGTCGTGGGTAACCTCGAGCGTTGAGCTTGGTGTCTCAATGCCTATAATCACCCTAGAAGTCGGAGTCCGACGACTAGGGGCCAGGAGGGCAAAACAACATTGATGCAGCTTAGGACGAGCGATGATCCCAACCTGCCCCTCTGACGACGGCGCTGAAGATAGCCCTCGACCCCGGAAGCCCCTCACGACGTGGACGGAAACCCTGACGGTGGAACAAGCAATCCGCCGCGACCACCACTACCCTCGGCGAAGCAGGACCCTCAATACGCCTGGACCCTTGGTGCTCAGGAATGAGCTGCAGCTACCTGAAACTTTTGTGTGTAGCACACACGACGACGGAGACCGTCGTTCAAAAAAAAAACCGTTATCTCGCACGTGCGCACCCGAGACGGCAGAGAGCTTGACGGCGCGACGAGTGCAGTCTTCAAACGTTGAAGTACAAGAGAGAGAGCCCCGGTCAGCGGCAGAACACGAAGCCTCAGCGCTCGTTATCAGCCGTCCCGAGCTTGCGCACGAGTGATTTCGTGTTATCCGACGTTGCAACTCCAAGTGGGGACGCACGACGAAGAAAGTATTCGGGCAAGACAAGGACACATGCGTCAAGCGAACGCGTTCAATCAAATTCAAAATGCAATTCGTTTATTTATAAATTAACAGGTTATTTTGTTTATGAACAATTGTTCTACACCTTAACAATAGTAATTATGTAATTGTAAATGTGTAGTTGTGTAAATGTAAATGTAAACTAGGTCAAAGCATATATTTGTTTCTATAATTGGAATAATGATTTAGTTTCATGATTTCATAATACATAAAAATTATGTAATTTGTATAATATAATATATAGTATTTTCCATAGTTTAATATGATTTCAATATAAAATTTATTATAGTCATTTGTTTATTTATTTAAAGATATTATTCTGTAATATATATATTGTTTTGTCCTAATCATTTGCTGATTATATGATACAAGTGTATTCATGGTTTAGTTTACTAATTGTAATTTTAAGTTAATATAACGAATATTGTCTTTTCGATTATTTTATTAAAGTTATTTATAATTCTCAAAAACAATATTTTGTAAAAGGTTAATTATTACTTGTTCTTTATTATTTTCTTACTTAGGTTTACGATTACTAATTCGTTATTTCAACTTTGACAATTACACAATATTATGAAATATATTTTAGTCATATATTAATTAATATGACACGTGAAAGTGTAGCGGTGAGTGCTGTTGCACTTTTATCTTAATTTTTATTTAATAGTAATTTTTCGATTGTTACCGCATTCTTAACATTTTATTTTGTGTATTTTTCCATTTCATTAATATATTATTTTGTCGGTAACTAAATTACAATAAGTAACGAAGTTTCCACAGAATATAACAAAAGTATTTGACAACTGTGATGAAGCAGAGTTAAGAAGATTGTCCAATAAAGTGAAGAGAATGACTAAATTTATTAAAAATTTGTTTGTAATATTATAAAATAGTTTAACCTTATAAAATAAATGAAATAAATCGTTTAATTTTAAATATACAGAATATTTTAGTTAGATTTTAGGACATTAATTAAATTTCTTTTTGTTTCTTGAATCTAAACGCATCATTGATTACAATCATTTAATGTCTTTGTACTCAGATGTTCTAATTTCTATTTTACATAATGTTCTCATTTTCATTTTAATCATTTCATTTCTGTATTTATCAAATAACTTTTATACATTTATTTTTCCCGATGAACCATTTGACAATTTGACTTAATAAAATGTATATAATAATAAGTGTTTATTGCACATTCTAGGATTTTAATTAATTAGCCAGTTAGTCATTTTAATTTATACCAGTATATGATGAGGGACTACTATTTCTTTTTATGGAATAGTGATTCTATTACAGTAAAATTAATTAAATATTTTACATTTTATAAAAATACTGCTTATATTACTACTACTTATTTATACTTTTTTATGAATATAGTATGCAGAGATTTTCATTGAAAGATATTTATTATTAAATTTCCTGTTCATGGTATTATGATGAAAACAACCACACGAAAAAGCAGCGATCTGTAAAACAATGTGAGCTTATTCTCAGGAAACGACTCGGAAGAAAATCTGAAACAAGGGTTCGAAGGCCCACTTAAAGGTGCTACCCATGCTTTTCAAGCGAAATGAGAATTTACACTTGACCTGATAAGATTAATACCTTTTGGCAGGTCCATGTTTCACTTTTATCCCTGCAAATTGTACAAATTTAGAGCATTTTTTATGTTGTACTTTTATAAGTTTACTTATTTTATAACGGTGACGAGAGTGTTTCTTCTTTGTATTATTCATAAAATAAAACATGTATAACATGCAATCTATTATTTTAATGTTTAATTTTTTGTTTTTAAAATGTTTACTTCTTTGTAAATCAATTACAATGTAACAATACGTTACATCAATAATAAGTATGTCAAAAGTAACTGTGAATTAAAAAGAATGCGTGGATGAAATTTAAAGTGAAAAAAGACCAAATTACTATATTCCCTAAATACATTGATTACTTTGACGATGTAAATAAATGTTATTTACTTATAATAGTCATAAAACGTATGATTATGATTTGGCAAAATTGAATTTGAAAATAATATATACTCTTGATAAAAAATGTTTTCAACTTATCTGAATTTCAATATACGCGTTATTGTATATTGCACGTTTAGGACAGAATGTAGTAATTTAAGGAAATTCAATATAGTATAGCTTTAAAACGGCAGTTGAAGATGAAAAACTGATAGCGTTCAATATATTTTGGATAGAAAATAGATAACAGGTTATATTACAAAACTACGCAAAGGTGAATTTCTATTTTTTTAATTGACATAAAACATAATAATCAAATAACAATTTTGAAAACATCGTTCTAATTTTTAACTTGGAACCGGAGCGAGAGCATTAGTGAAATTAAAATTTACCTAAAAATTAACATTTCCCTGAAAACAGTTTAAATTACATCACTTTTTCGCATGAAAATAACACTTTAGATTTCAATAGATATGTAAATAATCTTTTTAAAACTTTTAAATCCGGAAATTCAAGATATTAGATACAAACTTGAACATTTACAACAGAAATACAAGTATAACATTAACTTTATTATACATAATTTTTATGTACAATATATAAAATTTTTTTTATTCAAAAACCAGCAATATTTGAAAAAACTTAATAATTCCTTACAAAAGAAACATGAAAGAAAATTAAATCATTTGTTATAAAGTAAAATTGATAATGTGAACTATTATGATGAAAATTTTAATTTAGATGTTAACAACAACTTACACTTTTAATTACAATTCATACAACAAAATGACGACAAATCAACAAAAAAATTTATCGAACTCCGATATACCGAAAAACGTGACAAATGTTTTATCATTAGATCCTCATTTTGTATATAATAAATATAAAATATTAATAAGAGATATCTTTAACTAAACATTTAGAAGCACACATTAAAAAAATTCCTCTAGAAAATAGAGAGTTTGTGGGACATGATGTAGCTGGGTCGACACTCTACGAGTGTCGTACACAACCAACAGATCTTCAACAAACTATGGGAGAAAACGTTGGAGGTCATTTTTCCTAAACTGTTTTTCCTAATCCGAAATTTCTAATCCGTTTTTCCTAATAACTATGTTTCCAAAAAACCATTTTTCCTAAAGACTAATTTTTCTTAAACTTCTAAATACATAATTTTTTGTTTGCAGTAAAAGTTTATTAAAAATAAAGAACTACAAAAGTTTCTGGTTATCAGAAAATAGACTATCAGGTATTTAGAAATGTATATTCTGACTAATGAATCGCAGGTATTCCAGAATTCCTTCTTCATCTCTATGCACATGGTAATGATAATTGCTGACGATGGAGAATATTCTTTCTTCTTTTCTTTTCCTGTCAACGGTTGTTTCATTTCTTATTGGCTGGTTTTGGTATCTGCAAATCGAATCGGACACGAGTCGGTTCTGCGTCGGTTCCGCGTCGGCTCTTAAACTTTAAAAAAAAATAATATTCCGACGCGAATCCGACGCGGATCCGACTCGGATCCGACGTGGATTTTCAAAAAAATTGCTCCAACTCGGGTCCGGGTCAGATTCACGTCGGATCCGTGTCGGATTCGAGTCGGAATATTATTATTATTTTTTTTTTTTTAATTTTAATATCGGACGCGGATCCGATGCGGATCTGAC
>JABFPI010000074.1:0-14368 GCA_022817465.1 Embidobia sp. ZL-2020 | reverse complement strand
TGACGATCATGTTGATTATTTTGCAAAAATACTACGGAAAGTTTCTCATTATGATATACAGTCACCTAGTTTAGCATATTGGCCTGAACAAATTATTCCTGCTAAATCCTACATTGATCACATTCAAATTTTGCATGCATCGGGACATTTCATTTGCGTGTACTACGATACGTCTACTATTTACATTTATGACTCTTTAAATTTAATGAGTCTACACCCAATTGTTAAAACATTTTTGCAAAATTTATATCCGAATTTAATAATAAATGAAAAAACAGTTAAATTCCAAATAGTTCAAAAACAACCGAACTTTATAGATTGCGGAGTGTACGCAATAGCATTTGCAACATCTTTAGCTTTTGGCTTAAAACCTGACAAAGTTAGATATGACCATAATTTAATGAGGAAACATTTAGTTCAAATGCTTGAAACAAACTCAATACAACATTTTCCTCAGGACATGCGTTATTCTTTACGAACAGTTGTTCCTCTGGCCATAGCAATAAATAATACATTAAAACTAATAACGAAACGTAACGAGAGGGCCTATTCTCAACAGAAAATAAAAACGCCGTCATTTAGCAGTCAAGATAGTGCTACTTCTCAAAAAGAAACCAGAACGTCTGCCAATAGCTATAAATGTGATAAAGGAAAAAGTAGGAAAACGTCTGCCATTAGCGATAGTACTACTTTTCAGAAAGTAATCAGAACGTCTGCCAATAGCGATAGATCTGATAAAATGGAAAGTAGTAAAACGTCTGCCATTAGCGATAGTACTACTTTTCAGAAAGTAATCAGAACGTCTGCCAACAGCGATAGATCTGATGAAAAAAAAAGTAGTAAAACGTCTGCCATTAGCGATAGTACTACTTTACAGAAAATAATCAGAACGTCTGCCAACAGCGGTAGATCTGATGAAATGAAGAATAGTGACAAAAAGTTGGTCACTATCAGTACTGCTAACATTGAAAGGATAAATAAAAAGTCTGTCAAAGTAAATAATAGATCAGAACAGAAACATCTTACAACTTCTCCTGTAAGAAATAATGTTGATAAATTAAAAATCAGGAAAATATCTACTCTTAGCAGTAGTACTATTTCTCAACAAATCATAAATACGTCTGTTTATAAAAACAGATCTGATCAGTTAAAAAATAGTAAATCGTCCGTCATCAGTGATAGTATTACTGATACTGATCACAGAATTATCAGAACATTTGTCACAAGCAATAGTGATGATACATCTTCTATTATCAGTGTTCCTACATCTAAAACTGTTTTAAGAACATCCGCCTTCAGCGTCATACCTAATCATTCGAATAACAGAAAAAATTCTGCCATGAGTGAAAGTAATGTTTCTAAAAAAATCACTAGTTCATGCATCATTAAAGATCAATCTACAAAAATAAAGTACAATTATTCTTCGGAAGTAAACAGCAATGCTATAAATAATAACATTGAGGTAGTGCAAGATGTTGAAATGTCATCAGCGATTACTGTTTTGAAAGCTGTTAATAACAAATTTGACAAAGAATATAACATAATAAATGATCCCATTATAAATAAAGACTTGCATGTAATAAATAACTTGAAAAATACACAAAAAAATAATATAAAAAATGATGTTTCATTGAATCAAAACTTTTCTTCCTTGTTTCCTGAACATGAAGACGATATTTTATCTCATGAAACACTTAGCGATACAGTCGAGGATCTAGTGATTGTAGAGCGACGTTACGAACAAGGAATTGAATTACTCCAAGAAACAGAATTAAATAAGATTATTAATGGAGGTATGTTAAATGACTTTCATATTCAAAAATTTAATGAAATACTTAAAAAAAATTCTAATTACAAACCACGTGGATCGCATCTTCTAGAATGCCCGTCGAGAATTCAACCTATAGACAAAAATGAGAAACATATAGAAATATTATTCAGTTTTGAAGGTGAAACCCCACGAGATGGTGGTCACTGGGTTTGCAGTTACTATGATGGAAAAAAAATATTTATTTATGACTCTTTAAACTATAACAGATTACATCAACATCAAATACTTTATTTGCAACATTTGTACCCATTTTTCAATGAATGTACAGTTGAATTTCCACGAGTTCAAAATCAGTTGAATGGGGTAGATTGCGGAGTATATGCCATTTCATTTGCCATATCATTGTATCTTGATGTTTATCCACAATATCTACATTATGATGTGTCTTTGATGCGAAGACATTTGCATTCCATATTTACTACCCATTTGTTACTTCATTTTCCCTTGATAAATGCAAGCGATTCTAGTTATGAAGATGATAATACAATAAACAATGATAAAAGACAAAATTTAAAAAGAACGTTAAAAAAAATGAATTCAGCAGTTGAAATTTGTAACATAAAACGAATAAAAAAAATTCAAGGTGAGGACCATTTAGAAAATAAAAACTCACAAAAAATTGTTACGTTTGCCACAGACTTAAAAAATGAATTTGCAGGAAATGTTACGAAGCAAAATATTATTAAACGAAAACATCAAGTTGTCAATAGTAATACTGAACATGTTGAAATTAAACGATTAAAAGACATTCATATTGAACAAATAAAAGATCAAGATATTAAATTTTCATTTGAAGATGTTGATGTAACAATGAAATTAAATGAAAATAACACAAAAGTAGATACAGATGAAAACGCATTATCTATCACCAATGAAAAAGACAAATTGCGAAAGCAAAAAAATCGACTGTATGTTAACAAATATTATGAAAATCACGCAGAAGAAATTTGCCAAAAAAAACGTACTGTGTATCATAATAAAAAGTTAAATGATACTCAGAAAAATGATACAGGATATATAAAATTGAAAAAGTTAAAGGAAGAATATATAAGAGACGTCACAAATGCCCTTGAAAATAAATCTAACGAAGAAAATCGTATAGAAGCAGAAATGCTTTTAAAATGGTGTTTACACGCTAGAGATAATATTTTAAATATATTACGGCAAGTATTACATTTGATAAAAACAAAATGTGAAGTTTGTGTTTCGCGATTCGAAAGCTATTCATACGATTATCTTAGTGAGGAAGGCATAACAGCAATATGTGGACAGTCCATGCATACGTCTACATCAGAAGCTTATTATTACGAAGCAACATATCATATGTTGAATTCATCTTTTCCATCTATAATTATGGATTCAAAAGGACGAAGTATAAACGTGTTACCCTTAATAGAATCTAAATCTAAAATAAAATGGAAATGCACTACTTTGTGTAAAGTAAACCATGAAGATTTATTAAAAGATGTCATAAAAATGTACAAAAAGATTATGAATTGTTCACTGGTCCAAGCTTTCACACATATCGATAAATTTTCACTGTGTACTGGTAAATACACTGATAACAAACTTGGACATTCATTAAATTGTTACATAAATTACCAAACATTTAATGCAGAACTTTTATGTTTGCAAATTTTGTCCCCTCATTTTCCTGAAATCAGATATATGAAGGATTTAATTTATAAATTTATGAGAGTGAAAAATAATTTAATTAAAATCGATTCAGCTCTCAATAACATTGATATAAAAATTATTAAACAAATTGCTTCGGAGGCAAAAAAAAATTTGGTAACTTTTCCGTTTACAGAGAATACAATATCACTACGCGAAGATGATATAATATCAACAAATAAACGTTCATTCAAAGCTCTGAAGAAAAGATCACTCGATATTCCTAATAAGCCTTGCCTTTCTTGTGAAAAATTGTGCTTCAAAAGAGAAGTAACGACATTGGAAATTATAGAAAGTGATAAATTTGATAGTAAACAAATATGGTGTGACCTAATGAAATTTCACAGTAAACAATTAGGATCAGTACTGTATATATGTCACTTCTGTAACAACAAAATACGTAAAAATAAAATGCCATCTACATGCATCTTGAATAAAATGGAAGTAAGAACAGTTCCTTCAGTAATCGGAGACTTAAACGAATTTGAAAAAATTCTTATTCAACGAGCAAAACCGTGTCAAGTTGTTAAACGAACAAATACCGTTTCAAAAAGACGAAATTCATATAAATATAATGTGCCGAAAGTTATAGGTAGGACATTTCATCTTCCATTACCGTTAGAGGAAACGTTTAAAAAAGTGTGTCCTTCAACTACGCCTATCAACACGAATCATGAACTTTACATTTTAGTGCGCGGAATCCCAACTAAAGCAAAAGTTGTATGGGAAAGTTTGGTTGATGTTAAAAAAATTTATAATGCATTATCGTGGTTAAAAGAAAATAATAGTTTATATTTTGAAATACAATTACCTCAAAATTCTGAAGATTTATTAAACATAGATTTGCCGGATGTTGAGTACCAAGAAACAATAAACGAAAAGGAAAGTTACAATGAAACTATACCTAAGCAGAATGTTCTACAGAGTGAGGAATGCGATTATGAAATAATTAAAATCGATAAAAAGCAATCAAAAGATCTTGATGAAAAGCATAATGCGCTTCTAACATTAATGTCTCAGACAGATACTTACTATGATCAATTTACTATACATCCTATGCATGAAAAAAAAACTAAAATTACGGATACAGAATTATATCAGATGGTTAAAGTACATGACAATCCAATAGATAATCGTGCAAAAGATTTAGATTTGAAATGTTTTCCATACTTATATCCCTACGGAAAATATGGTCAAAATGAAAAAAGAGACACTCGTATAACCGATTTTAATTTTATTAAACGTCAATTACTATCTAAGCATTGTCAATTTCGAACAAATATACAGTATTTGTTTTATTTATTGAATAATCATAATATACGACAATTAAGTGCAGGTATTTTTTCCAAATTAAATATTACGAATCCGCGCGAAAAGTATACTGCAGAAACATATTTAGCAAAGTTATCTAACCTTGAACTTGAATCAAACTTAAACACAATATTTGCAAGATTAAGAAATACTTCGCAATACTGGAAAAAGCCTAAGAATGACTTATTATGTATGATTCGTTACTATGGATCACCTACATGGTTTCTTACCTTAAGTCCTAGTGAATTTGAATGGGAAGATTTGTTATTGTATTTACGGTCAGTTAATGGACCTTCAGCGACAAAAAAAACACTAATTCAACTGATTGCACTCGATCCAGTGTCAACCTCGCGATATATCGATAATGTATTTCGAGGTATGCTGGATTTTCTTTGTTCTTCGGATAATCCAATTGGAAAAGTCGAACATTATTTTTGGCGTCGAGAATATCAAACCCGAGGTACGCAACATTTCCATTTAATTATATGGATTAAAGATGCTCCAGTTATTGGAAGTTCTTCGAATGAAGAAATAATGTCTTTCATCCAAAAATATGTTACTTGTAAGATACCACCAAAAAATTTGTTTCCAACATTATTTCATAATGTTGACAAATTTCAACGCCATAATCATAATGATTACTGTAGGCGACCTAAAAAAGTTAGAAATCATGTCCGTCATATATGTAGATTCGGATTTCCACGATCTGTCACAAGTAATATGGTAATGAGAGACGTTGCTTTTTCAATAGCACAACGAAAAAAGTTAAAATCAAAATCTCGTTTGTATGATTTACCACGAAAAGAGGAAGAAAAATATATAAATGATTACAATCCTGCAATTCTTACGGCTTGGAAAGGTAATATGGATCTACAGTTCATTGGAGAAAAATCTAATTTTATTGTCAATTATGTCAATAAATACGTTGTAAAATCAGAAAAAAGTAATGATATAGACACTTTTGAAATTATCAATTCCACAAAATCTTTATCTAGTGCACTATGGAACGTTGGAATGCGAATGTTGAATCACAGAGAATGCGGTGCTCTTGAAGCGGCTGACACCCTCATTGGCAATTCATTATATGGTACAGATAATAATACTACGATTAGATGGTTAGATGTAAACATAATACGGAATAGAAAATTGAAATCACGAGCAGATATTGAATCACTAGAGAAAGATTCTGAAGATATATTTTGTCCATCATTTATTGATACATATTATACTGATAGACCATCAGATTTGGATTCTATGAATTTGTATGAGTTTGCTAGATCGTATGACATTACTAAAATCAAACCATTAAACAGTGAATACTACGAAATTAGTGAAAAGTTGAATATAAAAAAACGAAAACGTCCGTATTTGATAAATCACTATCAATACAACATTCATTTAGAACCTGAAAAATATTACTATGCTATGTTACTATTATTTAAACCATGGAGAGATGTAGCTGATTTGCGAGATGAATACGAAAACTATCAAACAGCATTTCTTTCAATTCAATCAAAACTGAAAACTGCTGCAGAATATCACAAACACCTCCAAGAAATGCAAGATAAATTCGAGAATATGAAAAAAGATGTTGAAAAACATTTGCAAGAAAGTCAAGATCACATCAAACAATCTGATGACAAACTCGATTATCCTGACGACTTTGTTCCACTGAAACTTGACGACGCCATGAAAGATTTTGCCGATGTAATAGATAAATGTGAAAATGAAAGTGTTGAAGATATGATACTGAAATTAAATTCTGATCAAAAACGAGTATTTGATAAAGTTACACATTCATTATCTGCTGACGATAGTCCTCTCCGTTTGTACGTCAGTGGAGAGGGAGGTACTGGGAAAAGTTTTCTTATTAAAACTATAAGATGTTGGACAAAACAGAAATTGGGACAAGATACTGCTATTTCTGCACCAACTGGTATAGCAGCTTTCAATATAGATGGTTTGACAATACATAGATTATTTCAACTTCCTGTTGAACATGGAACTACAGCAAAATATTCTTCCCTCTCCGACGCAGCTTTGAAAACAATTCGTAATCAGTTAAAAAATGTCAGTCTAATCGTTATTGATGAAGTGTCTATGATATCAAACGTCATTTTCATGTACATACATTTAAGATTGTCCGAAATTTTTAATACCGAAGACGATGAAAACGGATGGTTTGGAAAAAAACATATAATATTATTCGGTGATTTGTTACAACTCCCACCAGTACATGAACAACCACCATTCACAAATCTTACGAAATCAAATTTAAATAAATACATTGGATCAGTAGGGACCATAAACTTGTGGTCAAAATTCTCTTATGACGAACTAACAATAAACATGAGACAACACAGAGATTCTACATATCGCGACACGTTACGCAAAATTCGCATAGGATTCATAACAGATACAGATATTGCGTTATTACAAAAACGACAAATTACATTAAAAGGATCTGATCATGAAGATCGATTACAGTACCTTTGTAATTATATCGCAACATTACCAAATGACACAGTATGCTTGCTTCCGACATGTGAACAATGTGAATCTCTTAATTCTGCAATGTTATCTCGTATATCATCTGAAGAAATAAAATTAATTGCAAATGATATAGCTGATTGTCCTGTATCATTGAAAAAAAGATCATTGAAAATATTAAAACAGCACGAAGATGATACATCCCGAACTGCTGGTCTTGGAAGGGTTATAACAATTAAAATTGGAGCGAAAATAATGATTAGAAGAAATATTGATATTACGTTGGGTCTTGTTAACGGTACTATTGCTACAATTAAATCTGTTAGACGGAGTATTGACAAGAAAGATTATATTGAAAATGTTACTATTGTGTTAAATGATGAAACTGAACATGTTTTAGAACGTTGTAAAGTTAAATTTGAAGTAATGAATGGCGCATTTATTATAAGAGAACAATTTCCAATTACATTAAGTTACGGTATGACAATTCATAAAAGTCAAGGTTTAAGTTTAAAGAACGCTATAGTAGAAGCTGGGAATTCTATTTTTAGTTGCGGTCAAACTTACGTTGCACTTTCAAGAGTCACATCTCTGGATGGTCTGTATTTGATCAATTTTGATCCATGTTCTGTTAAAGCTAATAGTTTGGCTATAATAGAGTACAATAGACTGCGTAAAATATATCGACCAGACTTAGCTATAATTCATAATAGCAATTCAAATATAAATCGTAAAATAAATGACATACAGTGGAGTGTTCCTAGGAAATTTATGCAGTGTCAAATTTTTCAGGATAAAGATACTGTCGCTAATTTTACGTGGCCAGTGCATGGTTTACCGAATCTCGATGGAGTTTCGTGTTACGCAAACTCGGTTTTACAATGTATTATGCATTGTAATTTAATTAGAGAAAAGCTTAATAAATTGGAACCTAATCATTTAATGAAAACTATGGTCGATAAATATAGCTCTAAGGATAGTTTGGATGTTTACGCATTCCGAAATTTCGTTGACATAGATTATACGGCACAAAGACAACAAGATGCTGCAGAGTTTTTCTTACATTTCTGTAATAAAATTGATAGTTTACATATAGTTGTGCAACATTGTGTATCCTTTAAACGGCAGTGTCGTACATGTAATTACAATACTGTTAACAATAATAGTATAGGTAACATATTAGATATCGCTGTACCAGAAAATATAAAATTAACATATGATCTACAAAGCCTTATTGATTTAAATAGAAATCTATGGATTAACACTGACGGTTTGTGTGGTCAATGTCAAAAGGGAATTTACTTAGAAAAATTCGAAATTATTCAAACTAGTGATATTTTAATATTAGCATTGAAATTGTTCGAATTTAAAGATAATATTTGCACAAAAATTAATAATCTAAAAATAAAATTAGTGCCAAATACGAAATTAAAAATAAATAATACTAATTACAAAGTAATTAGTACAATTTTTCATATTGGAAATACTATACATAGCGGGCATTATAAATGCATGCTAAGGACAGACAAATCAAAATGGATTCTTGTAGATGACAATACAGTTCAAGAAACAATTTGGCCGAGAAACTCAAAAAATGCATACATATTTATATTGCAAAAAGTTAAGTAATAATATGTATACATTGTTGATAATATTATAATATAATTGAATAAAACCTAAAATTTTTAAACTTTCATTAATCTATTTGAACATTTTTGGACTAACCTATATACATATATCATAAAGATACTATCATATATTTTGACGTAATTATTTAAATTTTTCAATCCATACTACGAACAAATTTCAATAAATAGAAGACATTACTGAAATTAGGTTGACAATTATTATCTGCTCTTGAGTATGAGTGGATGTGATTAGCAAAAGGTTATTATGATTTAATTTAACAAAAAATAAATATAGAATATATTTTAACTAATACTTGAAATATTTAAAAAATTAATATATAATATTTCAAAATTTTTTCAAAGATTTGTAATACATAAAACATGAATCATACATTATTCACAAATCAGAAAAAAATTTGATAATTTACAAATATTAAAAAGATCTGTAACAACATTAATCACTTCATAATACATAAATCCTATATTTTATCTTCATCGTTTAGATGTTTCATTCGTAATAAGAAAGAAAATTAGCATAAAAGTTAATTTGCATATACACATTTTTGAAATTGGACTGACAATTGTTTGGGCTCTTAATTTAAATTATTATCATAATATTATGGGGAGACGATATTTGTATGGATGCGTCTCACAAAAATGGGCGAAGGTGGAGCCCATTTTAATTCTGGAAAACCTATAATTTTAGTAATTTTGTAGCAATTAGAAAAACTAAATAAACCCTCTGAAACCCAGCAAGCATGTTTCTAATATTAAAATATTATAATGATATTAAAACTTCATAAAAAACAAAATAATTAAACTTGATATATTCTTCATTTTAGAAAACAGAATCTGCTTTTTAAAAAATGGTAAATTACCTTTAAAAGGTAAAAAATAACGAGCCAAGGTGTATGTTTCCTTCCTTCCCCTAGATAAAGTTATACATAAAAAAGTTGTGAAATCAAGTTTTAAGCCAATATTGAACTTCATAAAAAACAAAATAATTAAACTTAATATTAAAAACTGAACCATTATATTGAAAAATATAAACATATTATTTAATTAATTAATTAATTAATTAAAAAATAAATTAATTAGTCCAATATTGTGTATTTACATTTTGTAATGGGTTAATCCCGTTTAGAAAATAAATAAATAAATAAAACCTTATTTTTATATTTTCCTATCCTCTTAATTATTACAATATGTGTGTAATATTTATGGAATAGTTATATTAATTATTATTCTATTTATTTATTTATTTAAAACTCTCTAAGAATATGATTCAGAGAGTTAAATTGAGATATGTAACTCAAACTCGAATGAGTTACCAATAATTCTGAATGTTTTAATTCGGTTTTCTCAATGATTATAATTTAAGCAGGAAAACTATGTATGCAGGAATTAGGCTGATTGATTTTACGTAAAATGGTTGTTCTCTTAATATCATTTTTGTGTGAAGTAGCGGATACGTGTTGGTAAGTATATATTTGAATAGTTCCAATTGATAAATATTATGCAAAACTGTGAGTTTCGAAAAAGGCGTCGAAAATGCAAATAAATCAACGTGAATTGGGAACTGACCTCGGTGAACCGCCATGTAGATTGAACTAAAAATAGAGTGATTTTTAAAAATAAGTTTTTTAAATAGAAGGTAACTAAAATAAATTTTATAAAAGTATTCACCATTGCCAATGAAATAAGTTGTTTAAAAATTATACTTTTTTTTGTATTTTGTTTAAAATTCTTTTTCACTATTGTGCCAAATAAAAAAAGGACAAAAATGCAGCAACTATGTTAAATAAATGAAAGCTCCACAATCGATCCTTTCTTCTGAAAACGATGACTTTTACACCTTTACACACACTATTACCTTTACACACTCATCTCGCCTACAGGTCAGATCCCAATTTCATTTTTTCCCCCCTCAATTAGAATAAGTAGGTTATTAGTTTAATAAGCGTGTTTGCAAATAATTAAGTTTATTTGCAGCCTACGTAACATTAGTATAATTTAATTTTATCATTTATTTCATAATTCATTCATTCATCATTAACTGTTATGCTTTAAAGGCTTATGCTTTTTATTACGCTTTTATTATTTTTCTTATTTTAGCACTTTTACGCATTCAATAACAAACAATATTTAATAAATACATTGTGATGCTGTCCAAATTATTTAGGGCCGTAGATATACGAAAAGTCAGAAGGCATTTTCAGTTACTATGTACAAGTCTATGGGAAAAAAGGGATACATTCAGTTCCGTTCCCTGTTTCCATTCCTTCCAAGTATTTAATGCTTGGATGAAGAATTACAAAAGCTGAATATTCGTCCTGGAATTGATCCATTTATAATCAAGTACTTGAAAAATAAGGTTGCCCCGGGAAAACATTGTTTAGACATTTATAATTTGTGTATGAACTATGCATGATTTATACACAATTTCTCATATAAGATGTGTATAATTTAGTTATAATCAAAAATTTATATGTAAACCATGCATAGTCTATACATGTTATATGCATATTATTTTTTCCTGGGGCGACATTACCAAAATTGGAGAAACTGTGCGTCCTGCTCTGGGACGAAATGTCAATACAATCCCAAGTGACATATGACAGTCGCAATGACGAATTATTTGGAATTGAAGACTGGGGATTCAACGGAACCTCGACAAGCATAGATCATGCGTTAGTATTCATGATTTGAGGGATTAATAAGGGGTGAAAATTACCCCTTTCTTATTCGTTCTGCAGAAGCACAACAAAAAATCCTCAACTTGTGCAAACTATAAAAGAACATGTGCGAATACTGAGGAAAATTGGCATAGAAGTTCTCGGTATGTATATTTCCACAAAGTACTCTTATTTGAAGAACTTTTGAAGCTTTGAAGCACTGTTTTAAAGAACTGCTTGAAAAACTTCTGTTATTAATAAGTCACAATATTTGGACTAACGAGTATTTAAAAAAAAATAATAATAATATTTTTTTAATTCCCTATAGGTACGATATGCGATCAAGGTTCCCCGAATGTTGCTGCAATAAATGATTTATTGAAAACTAGTAATGCTGAAAGAAAAGGAGAACGTACGAGTATGTACTGTTTGGAAATGCATATTTTAATAGATTATTGTATTCTGCAAAAACTTGTTTTCAACATATTTTGTGTTTTTGTAGATACTACTATTCTTATTGACAGGCTTGAAATGATAAATTTCTATGACCCCTCGCATTTATTAAAAGGTATGCGAAACAATTTGTTCACAAAAAATTTGTAAATTACACTTGAAAATGGCGAACAAAAAGAAAAAATGATTGCAAGTTGGGATGCTGTTATCGCAGCTTATCTGCTTGATAAAAAAAGCACGTTTGCCAATCATCTACGCCCAACGGAGGAACACGTATTTTTACCGAAGATACATAAAATGCGTGTGAAACATGCTGCGCAAGTTTTTAGCAACTCATTAGCAGCATTTATTGAAACAGCTACAATCAATAAATGTAAGTTTTTATTAATTTTATCATAGTAAAAAAAGGAAAATCTTTATCTTATATTTTGATAATGAAAATTAAATTTTTTTTACAAGTATAATAAAATTGCTTAAAAATGGAATTAAAATGATATACAAAAATATATATTTATATATATCTAATGCCTATAGTTAGCATAAATAAACACATGAAAGGATCTAGTAATTGCATATATTTTTTTCCTTCATAGACACCGCAGAAATTGACGGCAATGTAAAAGTGTCAATTGACCAAGAAACTGGCATTGCCACAGCAACAGTCTGCAAGTTTTTCAATTACTTGTTCGACTTCTTCAACGCAGCAAAAACAGAGAATAATTACGATTTGAGGAAACCTGTGTCAGCACAATCGCAACACCACTCATTGTGGATTCAAGCGATTCGGTTTTTAAAACAAACCAATTTAAAATAGATAAAATAACTAAAAAAGTTGTTAACAATATCCCTAGTTTGAAAAATTGGATATTACCAATAGAAAATGTTCAAAAATTATGGAAAATTCTTCACGAAAAACATGGTTTTCTTAATTTGGAAACTAAATTTCTCAACCAAGATCCATTGGAGAACTTTTTTGGCCAAATTAAAAGCCATGGTTCTTGCAATACTAATCCCACTCCAAATCAGTTTAAATCTTCATACATAACACTTCTTCTCGGGAATTCCAATAAGTCAATCACGCACGGCAACTGTGAAATAACGAAAGAACTTTTGCTATTGACACTTCTATATTATTTTATCGACGACAAAAAAATTATATAATTGAATAACGGAGAAGAACTTTCTTCAAATTCAGCAGTTGAAATTCCTCAAACTGAACATGTTTTAGACGAAAGCAAGTCATCTGTCAAAGATATAACGAATAAGTTATTAAAACATGTTCAGTATTGTTCCGAATGTCCTGATGATTTTAACGATCCAGCTTTTAAAGATGAAGTGTGCATTGTCATGAAAACGGCTTTCAATTTAACGAAAAGATTGAACTCTACCAAGAAGTTGAGAAAAGTTCTTCTCTGTTATTTAAACAAATGTACAATGCCAATGCTGTGGAAAAGTTGTCCGTACCATTACAATGATATTGGTGATATTTGTTATAATGAAATAATTTCTAAAATTATATCATCGTGGTGCAAAATCACCAATAAAAAAATTGAAGTTATTAATTTGCAAGAAGAGGCTAGAAAATTATCCAAAAAAAGAGTAAATGCCAACGAAATTGGTGAAGTTATCGTTACAAAAAAAAGAAGGTGGAAGTGTTAATTATTACGTTGTTTGTTTTTTTACATTACACGTACCCCGAAAGTAGTTCATTACTATACCCTAAAACTCGGATCGAAAGTAACCCATTAATGTCCTTGGACATTAATACATCATTGAGTTTTCATTAATGTCCCAGGACATTAATGAATATTTTTGTCCTAGGACAATAATGGGCTACTTTCGGTCCTCTTTACAGGAAAATAATGGACTATTTACAGGTTACTTTTAGTGTAAAATATACTATGCACTATGGACCTAAACTCGGCTTCGCCTCGTACTGAAAAATTCGGGTCTGTAATCTTCAACTTTCGGTCCTTGGTGCATAATATACTATTAATTGTTATTGTATTAGTATTAAGTGAACTTTTATTCAAATCTTGTATTTATTTCAAATGAGGTGTAATAAAGTGGTGATCCTCTAAATTGTTTTATGTATATATGATTTTTTTAATGCCAAAATAAAGGTGCAATTAAATATTGTTACGTTTCGGAATTTTTTATTCCCTTTTCAAAACAGAATCTGAATAAATATAAAATAAATGTCGATTTTTTGTTATTGTTCTACATTGTATACACTATTGTGTATCAAGTTAACGTTTGTAGGTGGTATAAAAATCGACAAAGGTGTTTGTGATATCAACGGTTAT